>CM076581.1:79191678-79403678 GCA_034641835.2 Pinus albicaulis | reverse complement strand
ACAATTTTTTAAAAATGAAATTTGTTCCTTGAAGGCTCAAATTTTTTTTAGCCAGCATTTGGTATAACAAATTTTATAGCTGTCTAACAGGGCGCGTTTGGATTGGGCCATTTCTTTCGAGGGCGCCCGTATCAGTTTTGTATAGTTGTGACCACTTGGGTGCCTTGTGCACCTTCAGATGGCCCATTTTCCATTTTCTCCCTTGTGGCATTGCTCGGCCAGGCGCGTCATGTCGTGCCGTGTGAGGGCACCCAACCAAGCGCGTTCATGTCGGGTCGTTTCGTTTGAGGGCGCCCGTATTAGTTTTGTTAAGTTGTGACCACCTAGGTGCCTTGTGCATGTTTGGGAAGCTCATTTGCTATTTGCTCCCTTTTGGCATCGTTCATTCGGGCGTGGTGTGTCGCGCCGTGTGAGGTCACCCGACTGAGCGTGTTCGTGTTGGGTCGTTTCGTTCGAGGGCGCCCGTATGAGTTTTGCTAAGTTGTGACTACCCGGGTGCCTTGTTCATATTGCCTGTTTGCCATTTTCTCCCTTGTGGCATCGTTCGGTCGGGCATGCCATGTCATGTCGTGTGAGGTCGCCTGACCAGGTGCGTTCGGGTCGGGCCATTTCGTTCGAGGGCACCCGTATCAGTTTTGCTAAGTTGTGACCACCCGGGTTCCTTGTGCACATTCAGGCGGCCCATTTGGTTTGAGGGCGGCCGTATCAGTTTTGCTAAGTTGTGACTGCTTGGGTGCCTTGTGCACATTCGGGTGGCTCTTTTTCCATTTGCTCCCTTGTGGCATCGTTTGTTTGGGCGCATCGTGTTGCACCGTGTGAGGTTTCCCGACCAAGCGCGTTCGGGTTGGGCCGTTTTGTTTGAGGGCGCCTGTATCAGTTTTGCTAATTTGTGACTGCCTAGGTTCCTTATGCACGTTCTGGCGGCCCGTTTGCCATTTTATCCCCTGTGGCATCATTCTCCATGTCACGCCATGTGAGGTCACCCAATCAGACGTGTTTGGGCTGGGCGCGTTCGGGTAGGGTCGTTTCGATTGAGGGCACCCGCCCAAACGTGTTTGGGTCGGGTTGTTTCGGTTGAGGGCGCACACCCAAATGCGTTCGAGTCGGGTCTTTTTGGTTGAGGGCGACCGTATCAAATTTGCTAAGTTGTGACTGCATGGGTGCCTTGTGCATGTTCATGCGGCATGTTTTCTTTTTTCTCCCTTATGCCTTTGTTCGGTCGGGCACGCCATGGGAGGGCGCCCACCCAAATGCGTTTAGGTCGGGTCGGGTCGTTTCATTTAAGGGTGGCTATTTCAAAATTGACTACTTCATTGAGCACAACATGCAGCTTATCTAATACTTTATTGAAGCTAAGAGCTCCATCTTTGGGGTTACTCCTTCTAAATAACCAATAAAGGGTCAAGGAAATTGACCAATATGTTGTCAAGTTTTATCTTATCCATCTTTGGGACAAGCTGCTTTTCAACTAACTCCACTGCTTTTGATCTCAATTTTTCCAATTGCTTCCTTCTCTCATATGATATTTGAGCCTTTGCCTTTCTCTTCCCTTCTAATTCCATAATTGTGTCATAGTGATGCTGGACAACTTCTTTGGGAAGCCTTCCTAGTAGACAATACTTGTGACCTGGCTGAAGCCTCAACACTTTCAGATCATCTGGAATGACCATTCTCTTCTTACGGTCATATGGTGGGGGATCCCCTTCAAAAGCCCTTATCCTAGAAAGTGCTACAGCACCATGCTTGGTTTTGTGTGGAATCATTCCTCTAATTGTCTAGTAGTCAAATCCTTCTCTTACTTTATTTTCATTTGCCCATACCTAACCAATGAGAGCACAAGAACACCTATTTCTATAAAAGCACCTATAACTTCTCTTAATTTATTGTCATTTTCCCATAACTAACTAATGAGAACACAAGAACACCTATTTATATAAAATCACCTATAATAATTTTGTGGGTTTCACTAATATCCCTTTAGTTAGTGTGTGCACAGTAGCCTAGATCCTAAAGTGATTCTCGTACAATGATAATCAACTAGGTGTATTTTTTCTTAAACAAATATGCATGGACAGATGTCCCATTTACGGCCAAGTTCCACCAAAATGGTTCCCCCTACCTACCTAGTAACTACATTACATTTATTTCATAACAAGACTGCCCTAAAACCCACGAAATTTCTATCATATCCTTGACGTCAACAACAATTTGTTGTTCAAGATATAGCTAAGTTGGAACAAACTTAGCTCTAGAGCTTAGGATATTTTTCCACCTCTAATGTTTTTTTTTTTCTAAATAAGATTGATCTATTAACAATGGTGTAAAGTTACAACGTGACCGAGGTCAAAAACTACTGCCCTGGGGATGGCAGAATTAACAGGAAAAACACATTTAAAGACTGCCCTTTGATAGGGAAACCAGTCTGGAAAAGTAGCCCAAAATCCTCGTAGGGGTTCACATAATAACCGTCCTGAAAATACAGAGTGTGCATGGATTCAAAAATGAACAAAAACAAGCCAAAATTCCACATAATCGGCCAAATAGAAACAAGCCCCATTGAATGGGGCACCACAGTAAATAGACTATTCATCTGGAGGAACTTCAACAATGCGACACCAACCTGAAGCAAGCATATCCCTGGCAAGAGCATCTTCGGATTCAGAGGGTCCCTGATCAGCTGGCGCCATCACCACCTCAAGAACGCTGCGAGCTGGATCATCCGGAGGTTGCAACAACGCGTCACCTATCCCCATCTGAGGATTCAAAATCTGGGCAGAGTCCGGAATGCGGCCTGTTGGATAAGTGCTGGACTCCCCCAGCTGGGCCTCCTCCTGGAAGATGACAGTGAAGAGAACTGAAATTATAAGACGATTCAGAGCGCTATCGAATGTGAAGCGCGTAGTACCAGTGGTGGGTGGAGGCACTGAGGCCTGAGGATGGGTAGCGGGAGAGTCTATAAAGTGCCCTCGCGCACTGCGAGTACGTAGGTAGTGGCCATCCAGAAAACCGCTTAAGCGAGAAGGCACGTCAGACGAATGACTAGACATCGTGCTAGGAGGGTGGCCCCTGGTGCCGCCTCTGCAGCTCCTCATCTAGTGGCGCAGTCGAGGCATGGATTAAGTAGGCGGAGGCTGGGCAGCAGCTGTGACAGAGTTATACCAACGCGAGCAGGAGCCAAAGGTCCGAGCAAAGTGCTCAAGATTCAACGGTGTCGAATTTGCCAAAGGATCAGAGCACGGCACCCTGCGAGCTTCCCCCTCCAGACATCAAGGGATAACTAGAATGGTAGAACCTGCAGCATATAAAATAGAAACTGAATTGAGGCTTGAGACCAAGAAGAAATGGGAGCGGTGCGACCGATTCTCAATTGAAAACCCAATGCCATTCCGCCCATTATCCTCCCCACTCGCACATCGATAAGCCCCCACCATAATAGCTTCATTGAAGAAGAACGCAGACCCTAGCATGCCGAAGCATGTGATGACAAAATCCAGAGCGGAATACATGGTATGAGAACCAGACACCCCATCTACCGTGCCTTTGAACTCTGCGAGGCGTAAATGCGAAGATCTATCGAACAAAGGCCAGATATCTTTCTTGTCTTGGGTGGGTAGGTGTTGATCCACCTCGCTGCGCCCTTGTCCCATCACATTGAACTCAAGTCTGCACACCCGCATCCGGGAAATTTTTCCACCTCTAATGTTTATAAACCAATAGATATAAAATTTCTAAAGCATGTGGGAGCCCTTTAATTATCACCTTTCCTATATTGACTTCGTCTTAAAAATCATGGAAAGTGTCCATAGATGATATATCCTTACTAAACCAAAAATTTCATTGAAAATAATCATTCATACCATAACATTACTAATTCCATTTTAACCACATAAAAATTATTGTGAAGTTACCATAATTCATCTTTAATATCACATAATTAGATTAAAAAATCAACCAAAATCCCTAGTTTATGAAATAAAAATTCAACAATTTTATATAATTAATAATTTAAATAAATGTCTTAGATCTAATCTCATTAATAATTATTTATAATCAACAGTACCACTTATTTACCCAAACCCCTTATTAACCCCAAGAAAAGTCTCACACATTTTATTTAATGGAATTTGAGTGGCCTTAAAAAACACACGTATTTCATTTCAAAATGTCAAAAAAATTCAAATATCAAAATTTTTAGTTTCCCTCTTTCATTTCCCTCCAATTGATATTTTTAATTTCCCTCTTTCATTTCCCTCTGGTTGCATGGTTTGTCAAGGGAAGGAGGGAGGATGCGGCCATATTGTCGCTGATTTTGAGGAAGGATGCAGCCATAGTATTGCAGGTTTGGAGGAAGGATATGGCCATACAGTCGCAGGTTTGGAGGAACGATGCGGTAAGTAAAGAAATTGATCCCGAGTGCCTGTTTCAGGTCTGCTCGCTCCACAAGTCGGAAGGAATTCCAACTGTAATTGGCTCCATCACAGGTCAATCTGCGAATTTCGCACTTTATTTATGATTTCTTTTGTATTTTAGTTCTATTTTTCAACATGTCAATACAATAATTTACAGATTATTTCTTTGTCGTTGAAATCTATTGATTATATCTTGAATCAAAGCAGATTGATTAAATTTTTGAAGACCCATGTTCTATTTGCTCTAGTTTTCAGGGTTTCATGAGTTATACCGTTAACATATTGCTCTAGTTGTATGCATTAGTGTTTAGGTTTTAGCTTCAGTACATGTTGTTTACTAGATTTAGCATATACCCTGAATCTTCCATCTTCCCAGCCAATAATTCCACCATTGAATATATCCGCTCTGATTGTTTGTATGATCTGTCTCCAACAACAAATGAATGGACTCTGTTCTTGACCTCGATCCAGCTACATCCTGGGCTATTTACTGCCATATTGTGTGTTTCCATTGCATGGTAATAACTCGGGTATATAGTGGTAAAGTTGAACCAACATAGAAGGGTCATTTGAACATTTCGTGCTTCCTGCTCTCATGGGGCTCTCAATCTTCTTCTTTGTGTTGGAGAGGTAGTAAAAATGGGCAATGATGTCTCAAGATACAAAAGTTGCAGCATCATAAAAGGTTCTAGTTATTCTTTGGAGGGTGAGTTTTGGGCCCACTGTAATCAAAGTCTCGATGAACATGTTTTGTATGGATTGTGGCTTATAAAAACCTTGGATCCTAATTTCTGTGATGCCTCGGGGATTGAAAATACCTCTGTGTGGTTCAACAAAAGCTCACTCTACTATTTAGCTCACGTGAGGATTTCTTAGATGACTCTCACTACAGGGTGATAAAGTTGTGTACAGTTTCAATATCTATTGCATTGTTTGATGACATTGCAAAGGCTCTATGTGTTTTGGATCTTAATCCTATATAACTGTGGCATGCTGTAAATTTTTGTGGCTCACATTTGCGTGATGATAATAATTTGTATATGATAAATTCACACAGTAAATCAGAGTTAGATAATAGATAGCAATGGCTTGGTGATCTCAGTAGGATGACATGTTATATCACTCTCAGTAATGCATTCCAAGACCAACTATAATCCGATAATTACACCATGGAACATTGAATTTATATAGTGCTCATTCTCTGGTATGATGATTCACATAGCTCATGCTCTGTGGGTTTGGTATGCACACCCAATCATTCATATGCCTTTGTGGAGACACGAGGAATTTAATGCTCATTGTATTTGGTTGGCACCATTACAGTGACTAATATAATATGAAAATTTTGCACTTGTTCCTGTGACACGATGGGTTGGAATTGCTTTGGCATCTGAGTTATTATTCACAACGTAACTGTGTAATTTCATATGAAGATAGTAACTAAAGTAAACAAATCAGAGGGAGTGCCAATAATCAGACACCTCTGCATCCAGAGCTCTCCGCATCCATCTCGTGTATTCCATAGGTTCTTCATTTAGAATTGACTGTTAAAAGCTGGCCGAATTGGCATTGCTTTGGCATCTATAGTTCTCTGTGAAGTTTATATATGTTTTTTTTTTTTTTTTTTTTGCTCGTTTAGACTAATCCTAATCTTCCCATTTTTTCTCCTCCCATCCCACCCACGGGTTTCGAACCGGTGACCTTGCAGAACGGAGTGCCTTAAGAGTGCACCCCATCACCGACTGCTCTACACCATGTGGGCTAAAAGGTAGTGGGCTTGGCCCGGTTTAGACTAACTACTCGCACGACGAGCTACGACCTTTCTCGGGATCGAACACAAGACCGGTCCATCATTATGAGGCCGACTTTACCACTACGCTGCCTCCACGACCTTGTGAAGTTTATATATGTTACTAACACAATTTTTTTTATTTTTTTTAAATATTTTAGTGTAAAACTATGATCTCTATTGTGATGTGAAGGTTTATTCTTGTGTAAAAACCATGATCTCTATTCAAGAGTCTGGGCATATAAGTGTAAAAGGTTTATTCCTATGGCTCGACCGCTCTTCTGAGTGGTTAATATGGATATATTCTGTGACATCACAGTGTTTCAAATTTGTCTCTGTGGCTTAATAGAAACTCACATATGAAGAATATATTGCTTCAATTCTCTATGGATTATATGTATATATCTAAAGTGACACTTGCACCTGTAGATTAAAATGGCTCGTTCTTCTGTTCAAAATATTGCATATAATTTGTTGAAGCTTACAATGGTCAACAAAGGCTCGATGAACATGTTCTGCATGGATTGTGGCTTATACAAAACTTGGATCCCATTTTCTGTGATGCCTCAGGGATCGAACATACCTCTGTGTGGTTCAAAAAAAGCTCACTCTATTATTTAATTAGCTCACATGAGGATCGCTTAGATGACTCTCACTAGAGGGTGATAAAGTTGTATACAATTTCAATTTCTGTTGCATTGTTTGATGACATTGTAAAGGCTCGATGTGTTTTGGATCTTCATCCTATATAACAATGGCATACTGTAAATTTTTGTGGCTCGCATTTGCGTGATGATAATAATTTGTATATGATAACTTCACACAGTAAATCACAGTTAGATAATAGATAGCAATGGCTCGGTGATCTCAGTAGGATGATAGGTTATATCACTCTCAGTAATGCAATCCAAGACTAACTATAATCCAATCATTACACCATGGAACATTGAATTTATACAATGCTCGCTCTCTGGTATGATGATTCACATAGCTGGTGCTCTGTGGGTTTGGTATGCACACCAAATCGTTCGTATGCCTTTGCGGAGACACGAGGAATTTAATGCTCGTTGTATTTGGTTGGCACCATTACAGTGACTAATATAATATGCAAAGTTTGCACTCGTTCCTGTGACACGATGGGTTGGAATTGCTTTGGAATCTGAGTTATTATTCACAACGTAACTATGTAATTTCATATGAAGATAGTAACCAAAGTAAACAAATCAAAGCGGGTGCCAATAATCAGACACATTTGCATCTAGAGCTCTCCACATCCAACCTCCAAATATTCACTGATATCATTAATTTCATATATATTACATAAGGTCCTTCCTTTTAGAACTGGCTTCCTTCAAAATTCTAGCCGAATTGGCATCGCTTTGGCATCTATAGTTCTCTATGAAGTTTATATATGTTACACGATTGTTTTATTTTTAAAAAAATATTTTAGCCTTGCATCAAAAGACCGACGATACTTTTTTTTAAATATTTTTACCCAAGCGTCAGAAGACCGATGCCATACATGTTGGAAGTGAAAAATTTCATTTTTTACTATTTTTACTCTTTCGTCAGAAGCCCGACGCCATACACGTCGAAAGAGTGACGTTTCATTTTAAAATATTTTTACCTGTTCGTCAGAAGATCGATGCCTAACATGTCGGAAGAGTGATGTTTCCTTTTTTAAATATCTTTACCTTTTCGTTGGATTAGCAATGTTACATAAGCGTCGGAAGAGCAATGTTCAAAATGTCGGACCACGTATCATCAGAATTGTGACAGCTTACAAACTTCAGAAGAGTGACGGTTGGGAGGACGTCAGAAGATCGACGGCTTGTGAAATGTTGGAAGAGCGATGGTTTGGAAAACGTTGGAAGAGCGATAGTTTTTTGGAAACGTCGGAAATAGTGTCGCTCTTCCAACACTTTACTGAAGTGTCGGAATTGTGACATAATGGCTAACCGTTTTGCCCGACCTCAAACTGTCACTCTTGCGACGCCTATGTGTCATAATAATGATTAATTGGCCATCGGAAAATGGGCCAAAATGTGCTAGTGCGAGCTCAACAGCTAGAACAAGACACCAACGTTACGCTGATAGAAGAAGACATAGAGAATGTCATAGATGTGATCACCTTGGCTGTAGAAGACAAATGGCTGGCTCTAGAAGAACAACAAAAAGCCACAGTTGAGACACTCCAGGCTGAGCTTTGGGCTTTGCAGCTCAAATCTGATACCCTGCAAACTAGTATGATTTAGGTAAGGTCAACCCCAACAACAAGTAGCACAATCATTAGTATGTCGAAAATACGCCTCTACCCTCTACCTAGCATAGCCCTCATATTGAGTCCACCTGAATTAGGAGTGGAAGTCCAGGCCTGCATAGAGGGGCAATTGGATCTCACCCCCCCTACCGCATGAACCATTGAAAATCATTCACGCATCCATGTTTGAAGAGATCCAGAATAGAGACTTTCAAGTGCACCAGTAGCTCAGTACAACTGAGAAGACAGTTGAAGAAAAAAATGCTAAAGTATCTCAGGCATAGGTTGCATGTACACTCACCGCCACACAACAAACAGGGTTGGAGCGTGACCTCATAAGTAGGCTCTGCGTGGACGTCACTGAAGATATCCCAGCTTCTGCCACCCCCAGGCTAATACTGAAGGGTTGGTCACAACACTAAAGGCCTCAATGACTGAGATCCAGGCAGTCAATATGGAGGTGGAACAACCTATTGTGGCCTTGCAGGCCAAGTTATAGCCAGAAAAGCCATCAAAGGTTCGGGCCCAGTGAGCTGCACTGGTTACAGAGGCTACAAATGTCATTACAGGTAAAATCGCTCAGGGTGCAGAACTATTAGAAACTGCTATGCAGCTATGGACCAAGATGCAGCGTGACCCTCTCTTGCACAAAATCAACCAAGCACTGTGCTAGAAATAAGAAGATTTTGACCAAATGAGGGCTACACTGACCACTCTAGTCCCCACTTAGCGATTAGCCCCACTACGCACCAGCCATGCAATCAAGGATGACATCAAAGCCCTTCGACAATAGAAGAATAATTTGATGGATCACCTTAATCCATGGGCTGATGAGGCCCTTAAGCTATCTCAGGCTGTCGACATCGTAGTCAAGAAACTAAACTAGACATTGGAGAGTGTCACTGTTGCTACAGAAGGCCCAACTTCACATAAGTTGGTGGAGACAGCCCAAAATGCTTCTGCACAAAGTGAAGGTGTTTTTCCCCCATTGGTTGAGGCGATCAACCAACTACAGGCGAAGATGGAGAACCCACAGCCGCAGTGACTTGGGATGAGTCACAAGATTGTGTTGGGGGCCTGTTGGAATGGGGCTCCCTAAGCTACGAATTTTGTATATTTTTGGCCAATTTTGTATATATTTTTTATTAAGTAGTCTAACGCAAGGGTTTTGGGGTGGGTCAAAACCCCAAATTCATTGTAATGGGTCAAAGGGTAGAGCTAGAGCCCGAAAATGACGGTTTTTGGATCACAGGATAGCATAGGCTATATCGATATAAATATATGAATAGTTTAAGTCTAGAAGTAGGCAGGAATTAAGACTGATGCTACATGTGAATTGTTAGATCTGTTTTGGGTTTTTTTGGGTAAGGAATCCTGCTGGCTGTGTGCACAGAGATCCTCGGTCTTGCTGTGTGCGGACCCCACTAGCCTGTGTGCGCATGCGTGTTTTGGTTGTAAGTGGATCTGAAGATTAATGAATGCAAAGTATTGTTAAAGTATCTATGTGTTATATGGATCAGTGATGTTTACTGTTGAAGCATATCTGCGATGGTTAATTAGCTACGAAGATATTTGTGTTTTTCCTAAGTAGATCTGTAATTTCTCTGTGATGGTATCTATTTAAGCTGCGAATACTTTTCTTTATGCTGCGAATGTATCTATAGTTGTGTTTATGATATTATGCGATGGTAATTGCTAATATGCATGTGGATGCGAAGATATTGATTAGCTATGTTGTGATTAATAACTGATGATACTGATAAAAGCCTATGAATAGACTTACTTTATGTGAATCTGATAAGTTGTGAACAT
The DNA here is from genome assembly GCA_034641835.2 of Pinus albicaulis. Classification (NCBI taxonomy): domain Eukaryota; kingdom Viridiplantae; phylum Streptophyta; class Pinopsida; order Pinales; family Pinaceae; genus Pinus; species Pinus albicaulis. Next base: position 79,393,408 of record CM076581.1, on the reverse strand, counting down.
AGATCTACCTCGACTTACCTACTCTCTCTCAGGGTGTGGAAACTTGGTTCCAGCACCCTCCCATACTGCTTCGAGTGAGACCTTGGCCTGTGCAAGTAGGTCATTGGAGAAAGGGTTAGTAGTATAGGGGTTTTTTGGAAAACCTTAACTTCTGAACTTGGGTCAGGACCCCTCAAGCCAACAGCTGGAATATTTGGTTCCAGTTTTGCTAGTCTTTCTATCCTCTTGCTTCAAATGCTTGGGATGATTAGTTGGATGAAATGTCCAACATTTGGCAACAAAATGTCCCTTCTTCTTGCAATGTGTGCAAGTATTTTTCACCTTCTTTTCAAGTTTCCTACACTTCAATTGTTTCCTGTATGCCTTCAATCTCTTCCAGCATATCGAAATATCATGGTTACTCAAACCACAATAGGAACAACAAATATTTCTTCCATTCACGCATGCATATTTTTTATGCTTATCAGAAACATAATAAACTTGACTATGGGAAGAATTACACCTCAAATTCTACTTTGCATGTCCATACTTTTGTAGGTTTTAACCCTGTACAGAAATTATCTGCAAATGAGTCTTAAAACAGAAAATGAAAATAGCAAGAGCATAAAACATAAAACAGATGTACAAAAATATTTTCCCCTGGATGCCAAATCAGGACGACCAGCTTGATTTTTCATTATATTCCTTTTAGTGTTACAACACATATATATACATGTCAAAGCATACATAAACCCCAATCCATTAACCCTGGATTAGAACATAATTGTAGTTCCCTTGATTGGATCTACAAAATACTAGGGGCCAAAAACGATCATGCCCCAAAACCATGTGCAAACCCATGCAAAAAACCATGGGTGAGTCGGCCCACCGAAAAAATAGGGTCCAAATTTTTTTCTTGGGCCACTGCCCCAGACCTCGAACAGGGGGGGTTTCCATCCCCCCGCTCGTGACTAGTTGTGCAAAGAATATAACACATACCAAACACTTTTTCACCTTCTTGAGGAGATGAACTTGTAGACGTTCCAACTTTCTTTTGAAGACTAAAATCAGTGTTCATGTCTTCATAACTGTCCAAAATCACATGCTCACCATAAGCTACATTTCTACAAACATATTGCTGCAACATAGGCTTCAAACAATGGCAATCAACTTGAAAACAAACTTGACATGTTTGTGGTTTAGAAATTGGAACAATTTTTTTTTTTTGAAGTTGTCTCAAATTCCTTCATTGCTGTAGAGTTTTTGCCATAAGATTGAACATAGCCTAGACCAAACTTCCTAGGTATTTCCTCAACCAAAATAGGATCAATCATGCCTTGTGCATGTTTTCCTAAACCCTTTCCTTCATAGCCCATTTTAAACATCAACTTGGACCCTATACCTCTAGTGTCCTTTCCAAATGAACCTACAAATATTTCTGAAGAGGAATTTGAAGACAAATTTGAGTAATTTACATCTGTTGTAGAGAAAAATACTGAGAGGGGGGTGAATCAGTATTTAGGACAGAAGTATTTTTCTTTTCTTTTACTTAAAACCTTATGTTACAGTACTGCATCCAACATGTATGTTCAGATATCTTATTATGTCTTTACTTAGAGCATTGCATCAGATAAGCATCAAGCATGAACAGAAATAACAGAACCAACCAAAACAACATATGAACACAGGATTTAAGGTGGAAACCCAATTCGGGAGAAAACCGCTGCTGCTGTAGTCTCAGTCTTCAATATTTATTATATAGAAAACTTCTTACAATGTATGCTGGTGCAGACTTATACCAGCACGCAGGCACCCACCTGCAGAAGGCTACAACCTTCTCCCGTTTACCAGCTACTACTGGAAGGGAGCTACAACCCCCTCTCTAAAGGCTTTGACCCTCAACTCCACTGCAGACCACGTTTCATCAATTTTCATACTGGATCCATCAGTTTCCATACGACATATCTTGCCGATCCCTAGATGTATTTATTTTCTTTATATTCTCATCTTCATGATTTCGTCCGTCATTCAAACACCAGAGATTCATCATCGTCAGATCATTATATTCATGGGTGCATCGTAGTTTCAGATTTATCAGTTAAGAACAGAGCTCGCCCATCCAGATATTCCTTTTGAGAAATTTTATTCACCACCCTTACAATGCACACACTTCTTCATAATTCTCATCACCTTATATAGTTTTCGCCTTTATTAAAACCATGGGTCAAAAATATTCAATTACTAATGGTATTCCTAGATGGTATCTCCTTTTAGCACCCTTACGTACCTCTATGATTTATTTATCAATTTGAAAAATTAATAAATAAATATATTTACAATTTTGAACAAAACTTTAGGATTAAAGTTAACCCTTCGTATTTTAACTCTTCGAAATAATATGGTAAACCTTTGACCCCGGGCCCACAAATATAGTCAACAACCAATCAAATACGTGCATGGTACCATAGGTAAAATTCGCACAAGTCTAGTGTCCGATCACCGTTAGATTAGCAAGCTTCCAGATCAACGGCGTATATGCATATCGCTTGACCTCCGATACCGATCGTTAACGTGCGTTGGCCCACCGTACCTGTGTTAATCTTCGCGCACCTTCAACAAATGATGACTGTTCGATGACCCCTTCCTAGATCAACGATGCTCAATGATATCGCTGGGCGTCCTGGGTCAAACTATAACGCACGATGGCACACATCAAAAAGTGGTTTTGTAGAATCGTACAGGGACGCGTGTCGCCCATTCTATGGAATTGCTCCCCACCTCCTGAATACCGCTTGCCTGTTGAGGGTGGTGCGATGAAAATTGCCTTCACTGTTCCTCCTTCGAGATTCCGCCCTTCACTCAAGGTTCTGTTCATGATTCCAAAGGGTTAGTCTGGGTTTGCGCTATGACTCTGGTCTAACTTTGGCAGGATTTCCAATAACCAACGAACAAATGTAGTTCTCTTCTGATGGGATTTCCTTACAAACCTTGACTCGTGACAATTCAATGTCATTTCCAAATTCTGCTATGATATATATGACATGTCAGCCTTCCATTTTGGAGTTCTATCCTGTCACAGTTCCTCTTCTACCTTGTCTCTTCCTAGCAGATCTCCCTTTTTTCATCTCCTTTGAAAACTGTATTAAACCCCTAATTCAACTCTACTGCTCTGTCTCATCTACTGCCTCTACTACCTTTCTGTTTATTTTTGCCTTATGAATAGTTTAGGTGTTGCTTTCCTTTGCCATCAATGAAAATATTTCCAACAATCTCCCCCTTTGGCATTGATGGCAATACTCTTCCTCTGATGGCCTTTCAGAAGTCCTTTGTTGCGTTTCCTCCCCCTTTGACATCAATGGCAAAGATTTTGATGAAGATCCTTTGAACCGATAATGCTATGCTCCCCCTGAGATCATGTTGCATCTTCAAACATAATATGACCAACAATTCATCTTTTTCATATGACCAATGCTCCCCCTGAGCCTATGCATTCAGAGATGCCTACCAGCACCTCACAACCAATTTAATCTTCTATATTTAAGTAGACCTGATCCTCTGCATGGCAGAGACTACTCCCAATTTCTGTCTGAGATATTCTAACGTTTCCCTGGGTAGAGGTTTGGTAAATATATCAGCAACTTGTTCTTTGGAGGAAACATACTCCAATTTCACCTTTTGTTCAAGCACTTGTTCACGTAAGAAGTGATATTTGATGGGAATGTGCTTGGTCTTGGAATGCATAACAAGATTCTTTTAGATACTGATAGCACTTGTATTATCACACATAATGGAGATAGGAGGTGAACAATTGATTTGAAAGTCTTGTAGGGTTTGCATCATCCAGAGAAGTTGAGTGCAACATGATGCTGCAGCCACATATTATGCTTCTGCTGTAGATAAGGCAATAGAGCTTTGCTTCTTGCTAAACCAAGATACTAACCGAGGCCTTTTCCCTTAATGACCACAGGAGTATCATTTCCAAATGTAACATTTTTTTCTTTTTCTAGAGCACTATATGCAAGAAGTTTGTCTTTATCACCTGTCATGTGTCTTGAGCATCCACTATCAATGTACCATTGGTTTTCTTCATCTTCTGCAAATAACGCTATGCCACATTTTTCAACCTGTAATTCCTTCTTTTTCCATACTTTGTAACTTGAAGAAACATGTTATTTTGACTGAACTTTGCTCCTGCATTCAGATTCTTCATGGCCAAAGTTATTGCAATAAGCACATTCAACTTCATTTTGAAGAAGAGAAAAATTGTTATAAGTATTGATGTTGTTATTGATGAGTCTCCTGCAGCTCCAAAAGAAGAAAAGCAAATAACAGATGAAGATGATGATGACACATATCCTTCTACATCAAATAGTAATGATACAAATAGTGAACCCAGTGAAGAACCCAAAGAGGATTTGTCTGAAAAGGCTCCATCTAGATATGTTCAAAAGAATCATCCAGAATCTCAAATTTTGGGAGAAAAAGGATCAGGTGTACAAACAAGAAGGACTCTTGTAGGATCTTCTAGCAATCTGGCATTTCTGTCCACTATTGAACCTCACAGTGTTAGTCAAGCTAGCAAAGATGAATGTTGGATTCAAGCCACAAATGAAGAGCTTGATCAAATTGAAAAGAATCACACTTGGGAATTAGTACCAAGGCCTCATGACAAAAATGTCATTGGAACTAAATGGATATTCAAAAACAAGTTAAATGAAAATGGGAATGTTATAAGAAATAAAGCTAGACTTGTGTGCAAAGGCTATGCTCAACAAGAAGGTATAGACTTTGAAGAAACCTTTGCTCCTGTAGTCAGACTTGAAGCCATAAGAATGTTTCTTGCTTTTTCAAGCTTCCAACAAATCAAAGTTTATCAAATGGATGTTAAATATGCTTTTCTCAATGGTGATCTAGAAGAAAAAGTTTATATAGAATAGCCAGAAGGATTCATTTTAGGAAATGATGAAAGACTTGTTTGTAGACTTAAAAAATCTTTGATACCAATTGTAGAGAAAAATACTAAGAGGGTGGTGAATCAGTATTTAGGACATAACTATTTTTCTTTTCTTTTACTTAAAACCTTATGTTACATTACTGCATCCAACATGTATGTTCAGATATCTTATTATGTCTTTACTTAGAGCATTGCATCAGATAAGCATCAAGCATGAACAGAAATAAAAAAACCAACCAAAAACACATATGAACACAGGATTTAAGGTGGAAACCCAATTCGGGAGAAAACCACCGTTGCTGTAGTCTCAGTCTTCAACATTTATTATAGAGAAAACTTATTACAATGTATGCTGGTGCAGACTTATACCAGCACGTAGGCACCCACCTGCAGAAGGCTACAACCTTCTCTCGTTTACCAGCTACTACTGGAAGGGAGCTACAACTCCCTCTACGAAGGCTTCGACCCTCAACTTCACTGCAGACCACGTTTCATCAATTTTCATACTGGATCCATTAGTTTCCATACGACATATCTTGTCGATCCCTAGATGTATTTATTTTCTTTATATTCTCATCTTCATGATTTCGTCCGTCATTCAAACACTAGAGATTCATCATCGTTAGATCATTATATTCATGGGTGCATCGTAGTTTCAGATTTATCAGTTAAGAACAGAGCTCGCCCATCCATATATTCCCTTTGAGAAATTTTATTCACCACCCTTACAATGCACACACTTCTTCATAATTCTCATCACCTTATATAGTTTTAGCCTTTATTAAAACCATGGGTCAAAACTATTCAATTACTGATGGTATTCCTGGATGGTATCTCCTTTTAGCACCCTTACGTACCTCTATGATTTATTTATCAATTTGAAAAATTAATAAATAAATATATTTACAATTTTGAACAGAACTTTAGGATTAAAGTTAACCCTTCGTATTTTAACTCTTCGAAATATTATGGTAAACCTTTGACCCCGGACCCACAAATATAGTCAACAGCCAATCAAATACGCGCATGGTACCATAGGTAAACTTCGCACAAGTCCAGCGTCCGATCACCGTTAGATTAGCAAGCTTCCAGATCAACGGCGTATATGCATATTGCTCGACCTCTGATACCGATCGTTAACGTGCGATGGCCCACTATACCTGTGTTAATCTTCACGCACCTTCAATAAATGACGACCGTTTGATGACCCCTTCCCAGATCAACGACACTCAACAATATCGCTGGGCGTCCTGGGTCGAACTATAACGCGCGATGGCACATAGTAAAAAGTGGTTTTGTAGAATCGTACAGGGACACGTGTCGCCCGTTCTATGGAATCGCTCCCCACCTCCTGAATACCGCTTGCATGTTGAGAGCGGTGCGATGAAAACCGTCTTCACTGTTCCTCCTTCGAGATTCTGCCCTTTGCTCAAGGTTCCGTTCATGATTCCAAAGGGTTAGTCTGGGTTTGCGTTATGACTCTGGTCTAACTTTGGAAGGATTTCCAATAACCAACGAACAAATGTAGTTCTCTTCCGATGGGATTTCCTTACAAACCTTGACTCGTGACAATTCAATGTCATTTCCAAATTCTGCTATGATATATATGACATCTTATCCTTCCATTTTGGAGTTCTATCCTATCACAGTTCCGCTTCTACCTTGTCTCTTCCTAGAAGATCTCCCTTTTGTCATCTCCTTTGCAAACTGTATTAAACCCCTAATTCAACTCTACTGCTCTGTCTCATCTGCTGCCTCTACTACCTTTCTGTTTCTTTTTACCTTATGAATAGTTTAGGTGCTACTTTCCTTTGCCATCAATGACAATATTTCCAACATCTGCATCAAGCATGTGTTTGGTTAAGGCCTCTTGGGCTTGATGGAGCTACATCTCTGTTATCTGGAATTATTAATTATGGATAAAACACATTCCCTAAATGTGGTGCTCATTTAGAATAACAGATTAAAAACTTTGCAGATACTTTTCCTATCAGTAAATAGACACAGAATAGATTAATAAACCTACTTGGAGTCCAAGTGCTTCCTATTCTCTTTCTGTCTCTCTTGTTGTAGCTCCAATCCAAGCTTGATTGCCAAAATATTTCTTGTAAGTATGAACACTAAACAGCAAAGAGATTGCAATATATAGATGGCTATCCATGTTAATCAGTTAAATCAATGAAACATGAAACATATACATCAGATAAGAATCCATAATATGAAAGACATAATATTATATAGATACATATGTGGGAAAGTAAGCATCAATATTTATTAATGGATAGAAGGGGGAGGTTACAAGCAGCGATTCATTTGATGTCACCAAATCCAGCATCATCCTGGCCTCATCACAATGAAAATCTCTCCAGCATCATATCACTCAAATCAAATTCTCAATTGAGAATCCAAAAAAAATTCTCTACCAAATTTATTCCTTCCAAAGAACTATGATTTGTGCTCAATTTATAGATGAGCTGAAGGCAGTTTCACAATCAATGACTTTATAATAATAGGCAAGACATGTTCCCAAGCTTAGATGTGTCAAATGGACACATGGATTCAAATTTTGACACATATGCACTCTTTTATAAGGTACTGGCCAAGTGGAAATTCCGGAACACTGATAATTTCTCTCCCAATTTTACCAACACACCCTTGAGTGTCAGGAAGTGCTTTGCAGAGCACCCTTGAGTGGAGGTGCCTACATATGAAAATCAGTTAGCCGCTTGAGAGACTATGTTTGTGATCTCATAGGTGATATAACATGTACTTTAAATCTTGGAAACCTTGCAATGGAAGCCATGGATGATTTGTTCTTGTTATTTGTCTTAGGGCATGTAGCAACTAAAATTATAGGGGATGATAGACCCTATTCATTGGTTTTGGGGATGATGTCCAGTTTAACCAGGTCACTGGGAATGGTTCCCAAATTGACCTATAAAAAATTTCCCCCTAAAGAATGAAGTCGTAATAATAGTAACAATATTTTTTGAATGAGATACTTTACACTGTGATGGGCTAGAAATGAAGCGGAGTGGTGACCTGCATCAATATTACAATACATTACATCATGATATATCCTCTTGATCAAGAATTGCTAAGGGAAGGTATTCTCATGCTCAACGCATAAACTATCTAATAACATGTACATGGTGCATAAATTTGTCTACATTGGAATGTTTCCCAAAAGAGACATGCCTACAGATATAGCCCCATGTTCGGATGACGATCTATATGTAAGGTCACCATACAGATGAGGCGTACAAAAATCATGAAATCGTAGCCTGGATGGCTGAAACTAGATCCGAGGTCTTCATATCTCATTCACTCAATCGTACAGGTACAAGTCTAGCCATGTAAATATATGATTTGTAGTTGAACATGGTAAGACATCGTTTGATTACCAGCCAATGATGTGAGATGTTAATAAATGCGAGAGAACCACCATTGATGTAGTGGCCCTCAAGTTACTGCAGTACATTTCGTAAGGCGTGAATAGATGATTTGATGTCAAATGCCAAACAAAATAATTCGGTCAAAAGTCCAGAAGTGAGGATCTTGTCAATGTTGTAACAAGCCTCATGGTACTGGAAGATGATGTTTCTAATTAAACATCATGAATGATAATTTTCCATCGAAAGGAAGTTACTTTATTGTGAAACGAGAGTTACTAATTTCAGAGACAAAGTATGACTTGATATAGCAATGTTCATCGATGAATGTCATGATAATGAAGGTTTATGAGTATTGCAGAAGGATGAGTATTCATTGGATGACTTCTCTTGAAGATATTGGCGACACTGAGATGAGTTGGTAGCATTGACCCAAAACTAAAGTGAAGGTATGATGAACCATAGGTATGAATGAACTGTCAAGAAGATTACCCAACCCAAACAGTCACAGTGTTGGAGTGAAGAGTCATGTTCAAGAGTGACTTGCTACAGTAAAAGGTTATGTTCACTTTCCCAAATTTTCTCTGGTCATTTGTCGACGAGTACCTCTTTATTTTTTAACAATATTGAGGAGGATAACATATGCTTGATCTATAATTCAACCCTTCGGGCGAACAATGTATCGCTATTTAATAATTTAACAAGTCTATCGATGAATGAAGCTCGATTCTTGCCATGATCGACAAGCCCATCTTTATTTTATGTGTTAACGAGCCTAACGACAGTGACAACCCATCATTTTTTGTATTTATAGAGCTTGAAAAAGAGGACGAAAGAAAACTCCATAAGTAATTTTTTGTAAAGTTGCCACTCATATCCAAAAAGGTGTAAAATAATATCTGAGAGAACCTCTTTAGTCATTTTTGACTAAGTTATTCCTTTTTTGTAAATAATCTATCTTAGTTCGAAAAAGGGTTAAACTTATATTGAGTAGATATCAATTCATTTTCTTTAACGAGCTTGAAAAGACAAGTGCTTGACAATATTTTCACATTATCAAAGTCTAAAAAGAGATAAAATAAGACTCCGAGGGTTCTTTTTTCACTGTTATAGAAGCTTGAAAAAGAGATAAAAGTGCGCTTCAAGTCCTTTTTCATTTTTAACAAAGCTCGAAAAATAAGGATAAAAGTATGCTTTGTGGTCAAATCATTCTCGAAATAAATCTGCATGAATAATCTGTTCATCAGTTGTAAACCCTGTTCAAAACAGAACCAAATGGATTAAAAATACATGTTTCATGATAAAAATATAATAAAACCATAGTCACAAAAATAAATATGATTTAGAAATAATCAAATGACTAATTAAAATATTTTTACTATTAACTTTTACCATTCAAAAGTTACCATCTACATTTTGGAGCTCTGAACCTGTTTTTGCCCCCGAAATTTAGCTATTTATTACGATAAATTCTATGGACGGTTTTCATCAACGTTTGATCCAGGTTAGTGCCATGAACCCTCTCTTTCTTTCAGTATTCAATTCATTTCCTTTCATTACAAATGTTTAGGGATTTTGGCCCCCTAGGGTAAATTCTACTTCCAAAGAGGGCAACGCACCCTTGAGCATTGAAAAGTACATTGTGGAGCACCTAAACTAAAGCCTAGGTGCATATGAAACACACTGTCCCTTGTTCAAGATTGCGTTGGGCGCAATTCTCATTTTTTATTCTTGCACTGTGCCCAAAGTTTGTCTAATTTTTTGCATTAAAAGGAGTTTAATGAGTCTTATGGTTATGTTTCGAGATTTCATTGGACTAGAATGATGATTACTTGGAGAGAAAGAGAGAATGAAGAATAGAATATGATTGCCTAAATGATCCGAGTACAGTAAGAGCCCTAAGAGATTGTGGGTTGTTAAAGTACTTCTGCTTGTCAGGGATGAGGCAACAAATAAAACTCTTGGAGTTCCTAGTTCGAGCATGGGATACAGCTATCAAGGCATTTAAAATTAGGAAAAAAGTGGTTCCTATTACAGTGGAGGATGTATAATTTCTCACAGGTTTGTCGACAAGAGGCTTGCCCATTTTCCTCTCAGGGTCTGCTCTTGGAGGAGAGATAGTGAGAGACTATGTTTTGCATTATTGCTATCTAGGGTCAGAGCCAAGAAAAGACAGGAAAATAAACATCCGCAATGTTCGAGATTTTCCTTTGAGAACCATTATTTTCACGATAGCAAAAATTTTCAACACCATTACACTAAATTTAGTGAATAGATCATATATGCAGTATGCGTTAGAGTGTGTGGAGCCAATAGTCTTCAACTGTTCTGAAGTTGTGCTTTCCCAAATAAATGAACAACTAAACAAGGCAAAGGGAGGAAGGAAGAAGAATTTCAGTTATGGTTTGATCCTCATTTCATTTTCCTTAGAGTGGATTCCACTCCTGCAGCCTCAGCATGTGACACTGGGTATGTCTAACCCTAGAGATATAAGGATGCAGAGATAGGTAGAACTAATGGGTAGGCATGCAGGCCCATCAACCATTTTGTTCTCGACTGCATTCTTCATCTGGTTTAGGTGATAGGTTGTCACCATTAATGAGTATGAATACGCAGGCATCGATTTCCAAGGAGATCTATACTTAGCCTTACCAGAAGGAGCTCAGTCGGGTAAAATAGGTAAGAATGTTTTGACAATGTTTTTTATTTTTCTAAGGTTTATAATTTTTTTTTGTATTTTTGATGTTTTTCCAAGACTAAACTAAATTTTTAATGTAATGAAGATGTTGGTTGAGTTCAATCGGTTGAGGAACTAGAGCATGGAGTGGATGAGCTAGCAGAGAGGGCTGTCAGGAGAGCAGTCCTTTAGGATTTAAACATGGCTAAGACTCTGACTGAGCTTCGGTAGCACATAGAGGGGTTGACCTTCGGGATTCCAGATTTTTGAATCGAAGAGTTACCCATGCGACTACAACGCCAAAGTATAGGCATTCTTAACCACTGGATGTGGTTATTACATAGGATATTTAGATCTATAGCATGTTACCATGAGCCTCAGTAGTTTACTTTCGACATGTTGCATACATTTTGAGGTTGGATGACCAATGTGTCTTAGGCACAAATTTTTGTAAAAACCTGTAACTATCTATCTATTTGATTCCAATGTTCTCCTATGTTTATTGTGCAATCCTATTCTATTATGTGAATGTATCTTTACATGTGTTGCAAATGTCTGTCTAAAAAATGATTAGCTAAGGAATCAGTCAATGTGTTCAAGTTTCTGGAAATGTGTTGATATTGAATAAAATCAAAGTGTCTTTCCAAAAGTAGAACTCTTAGGAACAAATGATGCAATGATGGATTTCTAATAGTATAAACACTAGTAAGTTTTAATACCACAAGTTGTGAGTCTAACCTTATAATGATATGGTTAATACCAAATTAAATGGCATCAGAGAGAAGTTTGATCAACGCGCTATGCTCAGAAATATTGTTTATCGATCTATCAATAAAAATCCCTCTAAAACTCACTAACTCACCACTCGGAGAAAAAATGGCCCACGCTGCAGAGGATATATTTTTCATACTACGACTAGCACCATCAGCATATCCAACAAATGGTCCCAAAGATTAAGACATCTACGATGAAATGTAAAGCGGATTACAAACGTCAAGAAAACTCTAAAAACAAACTAAGATAGTGAATGCAAATAAACAACATATATATACAATATAATACAAAAAATTACTACGCTCATGATTAAGCATAGTAATGTTTCAAATAAAATCCATTTTGGGGCTACGCCAATGGAATTCCATCATAATCCACCAACTCATAGGCACCTTTACCAAGAATTTTTTTGACAATATAGGGGCCATGCCATAATGGCTCAAATTTCCCTATACTTATTACATCAGTTTCTTGATCATAAAGAAGGACCAAGTCACCCTCTGAGAAAATGCGAGGCTGAACATTTTTTTTGTATTGCGCCTTTATACATCTCTTATGCGCTTCGTTGGTCAATTGGGCTTCACAACACGTTTCATCAAGATGGATGAGGTTAAAAAGACATGCTTCTTCTTCTTAGGTGTCAGGTAACAAGTCTATTGTGAGTTTCAATGATGGTATTTCACATTAGATTGGAAAGATAGCTTCCAGACCATACACCAATTGAAAATGAGTAAATCTAGTTGTGTTTCTCGCCGAGGTTCGGTATGCCCACAAGGCTGAGTACAGGATCAAATGCAAGTTTCTTTTACGAATTCCTATAATTCATTGAAGCATACAATTAAGAATCTTGTTGATAGCTTCGACTTGTCCATTTGATTGTGGATAATAAGGAGTATAATTATCATGTGACAATCCTAAATTGGCAGTCAATTCATTCATAATGTGGTTGCAAAAATGCTTCCCATGATCTGTAACTATAGCCTATGGGACCCCAAACCATGCAATAACATGATTAAAGAAAAACAATGCAGTCGTTTCTCCTCTGTTGTTGAATGTAGCCATCGTTTTGGCCCATTTGGTAAAGTAGTCTACTACGACAATAATATAACCATGCCCCCTAGATGAACGAGGGTTACAGGTCATGAAATAAATACCCCATTTCGAAAATGGTCCCATAGAGACAATATGATGCATTGGCGTTGGTGGTTTGTGGACTTTATGATAAAAAATATAGCACGCATGACAACTTCTGACCGTGAGGATGCAGTCGCGAAATATGGTAGGCCAAAAGTAACCGACGCAGAGAATCCTCTACGTGGTAGCATATCCAGATAAATTTCCAACACAAGCTCCATCATAACAATAATTTAAAACCTTTTTGGCTTCCTCATGAATGAGGCACCTTCTTAAAACTATATCGACACCACGGCGATAAAGTGTATCGCCAACAGTCAGATAATCTTGTTGGAATCATGATTTCTGTTATACCAAAACCTGCAGGCTTTAGTCTTCGCTACAATTTCCAGAGTTAGGATCCATAAGAGGCAGTTAGCCCATGTCTCAAAACACATGGGGAGCATTGAACCCAATGTCCAACAATCTCCCCGCAACGCAAACCGAGTGAGTTTCAAACTTGAGACCTGTCGCTCTGATACCACTTGTTGGAATCATGATTGTCGTTAGACCAAAATCCGCAGGCTTTAGTCTTCGCTACAATCGCTAGAGTTAGGATCCATGAGAGGCAGTTAGTCCATGTTGTGAAACATATGGGGAGTTTTGAACCCAATGTCCAACAAATGTTTGGCTTGGTATCCAATACGTCATTGGTCAAAGCGAGAGGTATTAGGACGAAAAGTTTGGGTTTGGAGATAAATGATAAAATCTCCATACCAAGGATCAGATGATCCGATAAGAAATAGAGACTCGTCAGGAATTTATGGTTTCGACGTAGTAGCAGTACTATCAGAGGGAAGGCCACAGAGAAGCTCTGCCAAAACTAAATACTTATTTGACTTGGATTTGATGAATTCCAAATCAACTTCCTACAAAATTACAATCCATTTTGAATACTTTCCCCCAAAAAATTGATGTGATAAGATGTAAGTCATGGGGTTGCAATCCGAAATGACAATGGTCTTTTGGAACAGGATATAGTGGCGAAATATTTGGATAGCTTGAACAACTACCAAGGAAATATTTTCTATGTATGAATACTTGACTTCCGTATCATTGAGATTATGACTCAAATAATAGATCAGATGTCCTATACCATTTTATACTTGGACCAATACCATAGAAATGGTCGTATCAGTCGCGATGATATATAAGAAATAATCATTCTAATAATTGGGGGGATACATTAATGATGCCCCGACAAGAGTATCCTTGACAAAATCAAAATAATCTTGTGAAAATTGGTTCCAATGGAAGGGGACCCCATTTTTCAAGAGTCGAGTAAATCCTTCAGCGATTTTGGCGTAGTTGGGTATGAACCTCCTTAGGAAGTTAGCCTTTCCTTGAATTTTTCGTATCTGAAGTAAATTTGATGGCGCAGGAAAATCAAGAATGGCATGTAACTTCAATAGGTGGATTCGAATTCCTTATTTTGAGACTACAAATCCAAGAAAACGACTAGACCCAACACAAAAAACACAATTATGTGGATTGAGGCGTATTTTGTAGTGTTGACAGCGTAAAAAGATGGCTCTCAAATGCATCGGGTGATCTGCCTAATTTCGTGAATGTGCAGGTAAATCATCTAGATAGGGTTGAACAATGTGTTTGATGTCATTGAAAGCACAATCCATTGCTCTCTGAAAAGTAGCCTCGACATTCTTTAAACCAAACGGTAGTTTCCTATAAGAAAATGTGCCCCAGGGATAGATGAATGTTTTCTTATGTTGATCCTCTGGGCAGATATTGATTTTATTGTAGCCGAAAAATCCATCCATGAACGAAAATATTTCACGTCCAGCACAACCTTCAATAATCTGGTTGACAAAGGGAGTAGGATAGTTGTCTTTTGGAAAAGCAAGATTAACATCTCGATAATCGATGCATACTCTGATGTTTCCTTGTTTTTTCATGACAGGAACAATGTTGGAAACCCATTGAGTTAGCAGAATAGGGTAAATGAAACCAGCACGCAAAATATTTTCAACTTCTGCTTTAATGGAAACAACCTTCTTTGGATGAATAAGACGAAGGCGTTGACATACTGACTTGACATCAGGGTACATATTAATAGTGTATTCAACAATACTAGTGTCAATACCTCACATATCCTCGTAAGACTAGGAAAATATATCTCGAAATTCACGAAAGAGAGAGTGATATGTTTCAAGTTCTGATGGAGAACAAGGCAGGACGACATGAATGTTTTCTACCATGCCATGTTTGGTCAAAATATTGATAGAAATAGTTTCTTCAATATTTGACAAATTTCGCTCAGAATTGATTGCATTTGTTGGGGCCCTTGTTTTTGAAAACTTGTTTGGAATATTTTTCATTTTGAATAAAGGATGGCCTTTTTGGGTTGCGGCAAGATGACACATGGAAATCGCGACCAAGTCACGACTACAGCAAGCCACGGAGCTATCAAGGTGGTGTAGAAGCAAGAGATAGCTGAAGAAAGTAGATGCATGAGGATATACAACAGAAGACAGAAAGTGGAACACACAGATAACAAGAAAGAAGCTTGAAGCAGCTGAAGAAGAATGAAAAGAGGAACTAACAGTTGCGAAAGTGGGTGGATAAATAGCAGTCACCCGGCTGAGAAGGAAAGGGAGAATGGAACAGGAGACAGAACACAGAGCGACTGAAGGAGATCATCCAGGATATCTCTGTAGTTCCTAGGGTTCTCTCATTTACCTTTATGTTATGTAAGGCATCTGGATCAGACTGTAAGCTCTCCTTGCAGAAGCTATGTAATGATGGTTGTGGATGAAGCTATCAATACAATTGCAGGTTACTGTCCTATTGTGTAATTCTTATGCATGCATGATGGTTGTGATTCTTCAAAATTTTATTTGCTTAATACTTGTTCATGCTTTGAATGTTCTTGCGTACATGTCTATGTTTATGCAATCTATTTAATGATAATCATGAGTTGCAGATCCATTCCTTGCTATCGATCTTTTCTCGTCCTGCATGTGATTGTGGCATGCCTCGGGTGAGACTCTCTGCTCTCCGGAGTAGGGTGATAATGCCAGCGTGGTTCTAGACTACAGCGGATTCCTTTGTTGGCCACAATCCTTGAACCTGGGTCTTGCCTGCGAGACCTGATTCCTCGCTAACAAATGGTTCCATTGCCAGGACCTGCATGATATGAGGGAAACTAGATCATGGTCTCAAGGATCTATGAAGGAAAAATACAGCGATGGTGGGATAATCATCTCGACCAATTTATTGCTCAGCAAGCAGAGTTGACCAACTAAAAGGAGGCGGCGATCAAGGAGCTCGTCCTTTTCTCAGATTCAGCCAGTGATACATACAAGATCCTCTGGGGGAATTTCCCTAGCGACCTCTACAACTGGTTGTGGAGGTTACAGACAAAGGTGCCTAGGGATGGCTCGCGGAAGATAAACCGCAAGTGGGTGCACGAGGATCTGGTGGCTCTGCATCGGTTGGACAATGAATTGACCCGCGCGGTGGATTTTTGGGTAGAGACCACTTTGAATGGGTATATTGTAGAGTTTTCCACAGAGTGCTACCAATCCTTCTCGAAGGATGAGGCTATATTCTGTTGTAGGTTAAGAAGGAAACTACTCAAGGAGATTCCACTGTGGATTAAGGCCCTAATGGTGGATGAAGGGCTAGTGGAATTCCAAAAGGCGAGTATGGAAGCGTAAACCTTCGGTGCTGGGGGAAGGGCTGAAGGGATAGATGCTATGTAGAATGTGAGGCGGGGAGTGGGGAATGGATGCCGAGGCCACATGGAAGTTGAGGGAGTGACGTGCACATCGGCGAGCGCAGATCGGCGATAGGTAGCGAAAACGGGTGATGCAGGATTTGAAACGAAGGGAAACCGATGGGAAGAACCAGAAGGAGGCACTTCAAAGGATAGGAATTATGGATGCGAACACCCACGAAGGAGAAGGGACCACTGTGGGTGTATGGCGGGTGCATGGGAGCCTAGCTAAGCGGGAAAGGGAGACGGTGACTGACGAAGACGATGCAGGTATGCAACCCAACGAGAGTTTCGATGGTGAATGGTACGTCGTGATGCAGCGGTTGTTTCAAGAGCGAACGACATTCATTTCTCCAGGTAGCCCCGCTTCCAACCCTCTGCATGGAAATGATCCCTACCTTCCCCTGGTACTTTATCAACCTTTGAGTAATATTTTCGTTAAGTTACAAGTATTGAGTCAATTGCATAGCAGTTCATTGTCGACAGCGACACACGTTAGTAGTAGCGGCACCAGTAATATTGCATTCCCCAGTAGAATAATCATGCAACTAGGACCTGGAGGCTTTATCTTGGTCAACCCTCCGCAAGTAAATATGGCAGGGTTTTTCACCCAGTATCCAGAGTTCTCTGGCCGGGGCAATGATGATGTAGAGCAACACCGGTATCTGTGCGAAGCCTTATGGAGGGCTCGACAAATGCCAGATGCAGGGAAGCTAATAGAGTTCCAGACCATGCTCAGAGAGAGGGCTCTACGATGGTTTATCAAGTGGTCCAAGACCCATCCTAATCCAGTAATTGCGGACGTTAAGTGGGATTTTGTCCGGGAATTTAAACTTCCCCACACGGACCAACAGGGTCTATCCGAGCTCTGGGAAATTAAGCAGAAGGAAGGAGAGACTGCATGGGAGCTGATGCGGAGATTTAAGGACGCAATTAGGAAACTTAGCTAACTGATCGACCCAAACTGTCAGAGGGACTGGTTCATCAAGGCTTTTCTTCCCTTGATGTGAACCCCCCTCACCCAACAGAAGATTGACAACCTGCAGGATGCTTTAGAGCAGGCCATGAAGATAGAGGCCATGGTAGGTTACCCTCAGGAATATCGAGGAGGGCCGGCCCCACTGGATCCCTCCTTGGTGGGACTACAGCACCAGATCGCTAGTTTGACGGAAAATCTCAAGGAGATGCAACCTATAAGACCAGCCAGGCCGAATGTTTGGTGCACTCACTGCCTAGTTGAAGGCCATGTTACAACCGAATGTCCTCGGCTGCGTGGCACGAGTGCGGGACCCTCAGTCGCGGCGATCCGGGAGGTTCCACCCACCGGGGGTGGCGCGGCGATGAATCCGCAAGGGTATACCAGCCGCAGCAGCCTTACGCGGGGTTCCCACCTCAACCGAACCCCGCCACCATGGAGTACTGCGAGATTTTCCGGACGATGGGGCATCCACCTCAGATGTGCCCGATACTACAGAAGTACTCCAATGTCCCAAACAACGTATACTATGAGTTTTTTGCTTCCATGACTCACAACACTGAGCAGTGCAGGGCTCTCAACGCACTCGCAGACCGATTGGACCGACCCTCCTATAAGGTGAATGAATCCCCCAGGGGGAGAGGAGGCGGTATGTGCGGAGGCCGTACAAGGGACGAGGTCCGGTGAAATGTTACAACTGTGACCAGGAGGGTCACGTGGCTCAGGAATGTCCCCTTCCACGATGTCCTTGGTGTTCCCAGTGCCACATGAATTCCCATGCAATAGAGGACTGTCCAGAGCTCATCAAGAAGTGGGAGGAACGGGCACGGTAGAGGGGAACGAATTTGGTAAAATCAGAGCCGTGAGGGATCGCGACCCCGGACATGCAGAATTTCGCAATCATGACACGGGGTGGAAAGAAGACGGGTGAGGACACCCATGGGAGGGAGCCGGTCCAGGCTATTCGACCTGCCTCGCCCAAGCAACTGATCCGTCCAGACGCGCAGAAGAAGTAATTTAAGGAGGTTGTGGAGGCCTTTGCTCAGTTGCGGGAAGCCAGGGGCCTTGAGCTACCCCCGACAACTGGTTCTGGCGAACAGAGTGCCACGAGGACCTTGATTGAAGAATGGTTTCACCTGTTCCTCAAAATTGTTGATAATGCTTCGTTGCAGGACCAGCTCAAGCATACTCTGCAGGATGCGCTACAACGGAATATCAGGCCAAGGGAACCTGGGGACACAACACCTCAGTGTGTGCGGCGAGTTAAACAGAATAAGCGACGAACGAGAAAGGAGTTCCGGCTTAACACGCAGGTTGTGGGATTCCAAATCAGCGACACCATGCTGGAATTGGGATCTGACGTCAACATCCTGTCGTGGAAGACGTGGGAGGCTCTTGGAAGGCCACGACTAACCTACTCGCCAATCCAACTCAGAATGGCGAATCAGTACTGCATTCTGCCGATCGACCGACTCGAAGGTGTCGAGGTCAAAATTGCGGGGGTGAAGACCTACACATATTTTGAGGTTATCGATATTATGGGCGACAAGGATCCTTACCTTGCCCTACTAGGCATCGATTGGGATTTTGAGAATTACGCCATCATCAACCTCAAAAAGGAGCTGATGATCTTCGAGGATGGGGAGGTATGGGTCACGCAGCCCCTTGAACCGTATCAAGGTCCACGATATGCCAAAACTGTGGACAACCAAGAGGATGCTCAAATGATGGATCACATTTATCAGATGACTACAGGGAAGCGGGATGATTATATCAACCCGACGGCAACCAGCTCCGTCAGCTGGCGCAGTGTCCAGAGCTCGGAGTTGGGTTCAGAACTCGCATGGGAAGAGTGGCAGCAGGGGGGGTACGAGACCAGCACGCGGAGATGTGCAGCCATTTCCCGAGTCAGTTGGATTGGTGTTAAGTTCAGATAATACCCCACCCTATCGAACATGCAGGCTGTCAATACCTTTATTGCAAAGGTGGAAGACACGGTTCCAGAAAGCCGCAGAATACCACTTTTGGACGTCGCACTACAGTCCATGTCAGCAAGGTGGTGGAGGAACCACCGCACCACCTTGTCGCGGTGGAGTTGCGCGACTCAGGCTTTGAAGGCATGGTTTAAAGAAGATGAAGGCCCTCGAAGCGGGCACAGGTACAAGGGGACTTTCGATCCGCGGGACCACTTGAGGAGCTGCGAGGAACAGTGGCAAGGTCTGGGATACCCACAAGAGCTATGGGTACATCGGTTTATCCACTCCCTGGATACAATCCCCCAGGCTTGGTACCTGGAAGAAGAGCGGAAACGAGGAACCCGCTCTTGGCAGGAAGTCACGGACAAGTTTGTTCGGTGCTTCTCGTTCGAAGGGGAGACAGAGCAGGAATCTTGGTCACTACAATCGATCAAGGAGGTCATGTTTTTCCGCGACCCCGAGGCCGATGGGGCCATGGTTGCATCATACCCTGAGGCCCTGCATGAATTGGTTTGCCAACGGATAGACAGTGACCCAGACGATGACGGTTTGGAGGACCTCAGGCACCTACATTTTCCAGAAAAGGAAGGCGAGCGGAACCTCAACGAAGAACCAACCACCGAAGCCGTCCATTTACAGCCGCTAAAAAGAAATAAGTTGAACATAGGTATGGAGGAAAAGCCCAAGTTGGCTACTGTTGGAGATTACTGGGACGAGGAGACGACAAAGGAAATCTTCAGCCTCCTCTAGGAATATGAAGACTTATTCCCTTCGTTAGTTGCGGATCTGAAGGGTATCAAGGGTGACCTCGGAGAAATGCACATTGTGCTGAAACTAGATGCCCGACCCATAAAGCATCGACCCTACCGGCTGAACCCACGAATCAAATAAAAGGTCAAGATTGAGATTGACAAGATGCTGGCTGCAGGTCTCATCTTTCTAGTGGAAGAAGCAGAGTGGGTGAGTCCTATCGTCATTCAGAATAAGAAGGACAAGGTGCAGATACGTGTCTGTGTCGATTACAGAAGTCTAAACAACGCCTGCATCCATGATCTGTTTCCCACTCCTTTTAGCGATGAAGTCTTGGATCATGTTGCGGGAAATGAAGCTTATTCCTTCACGGATGGTTTTTCAGGTTACCATCAGGTGCGCATTGTGGAATAGGACAAGCCAAAAACGACATTCACCACTGAATGGGGATCATTCGCATACCACGTAATGCCATTTGGCTTAAAAAATGCTCCGGCCGTGTTTTCCCGGATTGTTATTGCTACTTTTCGGGAGTACATCCACAAGTTCTTGGAAGTCTACATGGATGATTGGACTGTCTACAGTCTGCTGAAGAAACATGCCACCCTATTGCGTATTATGTTTGATCGATGTTGCCAGTTGCAGATTTCCTTGAACTTGAAGAAATGTATTTTTGTAGTTCCTTTCGGTACGCTGTTAGGACACGTGGTGTGCAAGCAAGGGGTTTGTGTAGACCACGCCAAGGTCGCCGTAATATTCCACATGGAAGCCCCCAAAATCGTGAATAATTTTCCGGCATTGCTCGGGCACATAGGATATTACAGGCGGTTTATCCGCAATTACGCGAAGATCACTGCCCCTTTGGAGAAATTATTGTGGAAGTCATAAATATTCCAGTGGATGGAGGAGTGTCGGAAGGCTCTTGACATTCTGAAGGAAAAGCTGGCGACGACGCCTATACTTGTTCACCCAAACTGGGATAAGCAGTTCCATGTGCATATTGATGCTGCCAGTATTGCACTTGGGGTTGTCTTGGCACAACTAGGAGACACGACAGTCGACCATCCAGTCTACTTCGCCAGCCGCAAATTGTCTAATGCGAAGAAGAATTACACCACTACCGAAAGGGAGGCCTTAGAAATGGTGTACTCTCTCCAGAAGTTCTGCCACTACCTTCTTGGAGGAAAATTTAAGTTCTTTACGGACCACTCTGCATTGAAGTACTTGGTAAATAAGCCTGTTTTGGAAGGATGGATCTGTCGCTGGCTGCTGCTCTTTCAATAATTTACGTTTGAGGTGATCGTCAAGCCCGGGAGGTTGAACGTCGGGCCTGATCATTTATCCCGGTTGGAGACGGGGGAGAACGATAGCTCACTTGATGATCAACTACCGGATGCTGACCTCTTTCGGGTCGAAGCGGTACCAGATTACTTGGCCAACATTGCCACCTATCTAACCACGGGGCAATGCCCTCAGGATTACACCCTGCTCCAGAAATGACACTTGGTCATCTGTGCTGCCGAATACCAACTAATTGCGGGGCAGCTATATAAGTTGGGTCTTGATGAGGTTCTACGCTGGTGCATCCTTGACCACGAGCGTGAAGCTGTGATGTGGGAATGCCACAGCGGTGTCGTGAGAGGGCACGTGGGTGTGAAACCGACCGCGAGGAAGGTGCTCCAAGTTGGCTTGTGGTGGTCGACAGTACATGCCGATTGTAAAGAATTTGTGAAGCGATGCGATGTGTGCCAGTGGACAGGGATGCCCTCTCATAGGGACAAACTTCCGTTGCACCCAGTGCATGTGTTGCGGCCGTTCGAGAAATGGGTCATCGATTTCATAGGTCCTATAGCCCCGGTCGGCAGGCACTCCAAGGCCCAATACATCATTACCGCAACCGACTACCACACCCGATGGGATGAGGCAACAACGATACGAGACTGCATGGCAGATACAACAGCACAGTTTATCTTTGAAAACATCATCAGCAGGTTTGGCTGCCCATGAAGTTTAACCAGCGATCAAGGTATGCATTTCATTAATGACATGGTCAAGTCACTGTTGGACTCTTTTATGATTCAGCATCACAAAAGAAGCCCGTACCACCCGCAAGTCAATGGTACTGTTGAGGCGTTTAATAAATTCTTGAAAAGGGGTTAACAAAGATCTGTAACGCCCAGCGGGATGACTGGGATGAACGGCTACTAGCTACGCTCTGGGCCTACCAGACTACGGTGAAGCGTTTGACCAATCAGACACCGTTCTAGTTGGTGTATGGCCGGGAAGCTGTGATCCCCGCTGAGTTCACGGTACCAAGTCTCTTATTTGCCACGACTCTCAAGTTCTCAGAAGAAGCATCGCTCCAGGAGCGCCTACATGAATTACAGGAACTAGACGAAGCCCGGTTCCTGGCGGAATTTCATCAGAAGGTTCAAAAGGATAGGAAGAAAGCATGGCACGATTGCCGCATCAAGAAAAAAGCATTCCAGGTTGGCGGCAAGGTCCTTTTATACAACAGCGAGTTCCAAAAGTTTCTAGGAAAGCTGCAGATGCACTGGTTAGGACCTTACTTTGTCATCGAGATTAGAGAGTCCGGCGCCGTTCGTTTGGCTCAGCTGGATGGTACTGTTTTACTCGGATGGATGAATGGCACACGCCTGAAACCCTACCAGGAGTAAGGTTCTCCCAACATTCATCAATAATGTAGGTTTTAACCCTGAACAACAATTATCTACACACGAATCTTATAACAGAAAATAAACAATAGCGAGAGCATAAAACATAAAACAGATCAACACAGAGATTTTCCCCTGGATCCCAAATCGGGACGACCAGCTTGATTTTTCATTATATTCCTTTTAGTGTTACAACACACATATATATACATGTCGAAGCATACATAAACCCCAATCCATAAACCCTGGATTAGAACATAACCATAGTTCCCTTGACCGGATCTACAAAAATACCAGGGGCCGAAAACCATCATACCCCAATACCATGTGCAAAACCATGCACAAAACCATGGACGCGGACTACCCAACAAATAAATCTCGCAACCGAGAGCACCCGTAGAGTAGCATAGTTGAATAAATCTCTCGCAACTGGGATGAGCATAGGTAGTGTCTTCCATTCTTGCATCATTCATCAATAAGCCCCTCTGTCACAGGACCACACCACAATCGACTATGGTTGGGGAGGGGTGTGTCCAACGTGTCATCCCCATAGGCTTCATACACGTGTCAATGTCAGTCCATGTCATGTCAGTCAGTACTTGTGTCAGTCCATAGGATCATCTAGATTTGCATCATAAATTACCATAATTGGAAGTAACCTTGCCATAATCATTTCGCCATCATCTGTAGTTACCTCAGTCGTCACGTCCACCCATTTCCCCATGCCACCGTCAGCAACTGTCAGAATACCCATTGGCATGTGATTGATCGCACGATTATCGCAGAAAATAATTCCAGCAAGAATTAACTCATTATGGGGTCTCATCAACTTCACTCGTGCCAGGCAATTACATCACTTGCATGAAGAAAAGCACGAGAATGCCAAACCAGTTCGAATTAGCAATTGCAGAAGCACCAGAGCAGTTGAAGTCTCAGAACGCACAGACTCAAGAGGGGAGACCAAGGCGAATTCTACAGGTCTATCAACATCGAGAAAAAATTCCAAAGGCCCTCCTATCCATCGTTGAACCAGAGCTTGACAGTAGAATTCACAGGACAGAGTCTGGTTGGGAAATACGACAGTGCAGATTTGATAGACGCCAACCTTTCTGACTCGTCTGAATTCTTGGTGCTCAATTGGAAAGTGTATATGGAACACTATTACAGAATAGCCAGGAACTCCGCCAACTGAATTTTACCAGCATTCCAGGGCCTTCAGCAATCTTCTCTCATGAATCTCAGAAATCTTTCGGTCTTCGGGACCACTGGACCAGTTTTGCAGTGCACTCGTTTCTTACTTAGCCGTATTCAGAATGGGTCCTTGTGGCTGAACAAGGAAATTCCCATTCACGCTGAAGACATTCATCGTCTGACCAGGCTCTCACAGAATGGTGCAGATGTCTCGACTGCATGTCAGACCACCTCTAAGCGCGCACATAAATCTGGGGACGCAGACCTATACAACAAATACGACACCCAACGGGGAGGGAAGGGAGCCAAGATAGAGCTCATCAATATGCCCGAGATTAAATTTGCTTGCTACCTCATTGCCAGTAAGACAATGAGGCACTACTCAAAGGGCGAATGCACCTTGGACACTATCTCTATTGCGGAGCACTGTGTTTAGGGTGCCAAGCTGAGCTGGTGCTCCTTTCTCTTGAAAGAGCTATTTGATGCGTGCGAAGAAAATTACAAGCGTACGACCAGTTTCATTTATGGATACTTGATCGTTGCTTTTGCCATGTGGAAGTGGCACACCCCTCTTGGTAGGATACCAAAATAAACTCTAGAGGGCCAGCCTCTTGCGATGAAATTTGTTCCATGGAAGGTGTCGGTTGATCTGAGCACCAAGCAGGTGAATGCCAAAGCATTTCGGACCTGGTATGGTTTAATGACGGATGTCGTCGCCAGCCAGCAACGGGTGCCTAGGAACCTGTTGGATGAGTATAGCGAGCAAGTTTGGTTCGGGGTAAGTCACAGGCATACTTACCTCTGACCCTCTTGCGTGCCGGAAGATACCTTCCACATGACGCCATTGAAGTTCCATCTGGACGATGCCACCTTCCACCGCGAATTTTGTTCGTGGCCGGGGGTCACGAAGCACACCCGCGACGGCATCCCTAGGTACAACTTTGAGTGGATGTTTCCATTGCAACAGCCTGCCGAGACGGATGCAGCAGCACCACCACAGGAACCCCCCAAACTTCTCGTCCCCATCGTCCGCCACTTTAATACACAGGTGCGAAATTTTAATGCGGTAGCCCAGGTTATTTCTAGTGGTGCCTCTCTGTTCCCTTTATTTTCCAAATTTCAGATTTCTCGGTCTAATTTTCACACCCCTACCACTCCTCTTACTTCTCCCCTCCCGAATATTTTATTTAC
Source organism: Pinus albicaulis (assembly GCA_034641835.2). Classification (NCBI taxonomy): domain Eukaryota; kingdom Viridiplantae; phylum Streptophyta; class Pinopsida; order Pinales; family Pinaceae; genus Pinus; species Pinus albicaulis. The sequence goes on along the minus strand of CM076581.1, from coordinate 79,367,964 downwards.
CTCTGCAAGCCCAATTATCACCCTGATGGGAGGAAAGGGCCCGGCCCCCGAGCAATTAGATACTCCTCCGGCCAAGCGGGCCTACACCGCCGTAGCCAATCTAGTGGTGGACCTTACTGATGATGATCCGCCACCGCCCCCAAATATAGGGGCACTGATCGAGGAAGAACCCCTTATTGACCCTTCCGAGTTTATTAACATTCACCCTCCATCCACAGCTCCACCTCCATCCACCGTTCCACCTCCACCTACCACTTCATCTGTTCCGTCCAATTCATCTGCCACTGTGTCTGACCCGCTCATCTGAGAACTCTTTGGCGGGGACAACGGGGCTGAAGTTGACTCCAGTACTGCTGTTGTAGTACCACCAATCGACCCCATGGGCGCACCCCCGGTTTCTTTATCTGCTATATTTACCCAGCTAGCAAACATTGGGGCCGATTCGGTCAAGGCTCAACCTGAGCATGCTCACCCTCCCCCCACTGGCCAGACCGATCAGCAGGAGCGGCCAGATTTGAATATGGCCAACTCAACGCAACAATAGACACCATTTTCCCCTCCGGTGCATTCCAACTGCTCAGTTTCCAGTGGGTAACCCCTCTAAGAAAGGCGGCCTGACCAGGGTGCTTCGGGCACATCTCATTTAGAAACATGGGGTACAGCTCAGCTGTACTTATTCATTCAGAGGGTGGCCCAGCAAGCCGAAAGGCTTCACTCGGAGCTACAACAACGGTGTGAAGAGTAGCAACAACAGATCGTGGCACTTATTGAACAGCGCGAACAGCTTATCACGGCGCAGGAGCGCCTGCAAGATTAGATAGCCAACGTAACTCATGTATTTTCAGGCCTATGGCCCTCGATAAAGGCTCATTATACCCCGCTGCCTCCTGATGTGACGGAGCAGAATGTCGTCGCCCATGCTTTCTACATCCGAACTGCACTCCTTAGTCTCCACCGAGAAAATATGGATCTCCACGCAGCATTAGACACACGCCTAGCGCTGCCCGACCCAATGGCTACCTATTCAGCCCAGGTTGCCGCAAAGCAGGGCCAGGCAACCCAAATGTAGGAAACACTCACCTCTATGGCGCGCGAGGCGCACGACCTCCTGAAGGGTCTTCAGGAATGCTCACTAGCCTTGAATGTCAAAGCATAGCCAATCTCCACACAACTACATCAGGTTTCCCGAGAAATTCAAGAAGTCATGGACCCCGCTAGGTTGGACCAATTATACGCCTAGGCAGATGAGATCGAAGTACAGATCCAGAAAACAGAAGCTAATTCTACAGAGGCCAAACGGGTCATTCGTGAGTTCCGCGCGCCCCTCCAAAACAGTGCCAGGACGATGCAACAGCCAGCTGCCGAGGCTGAAACCCAAATTAGCATGATGTTCGGGGCTGTCCCAGCACCCCTATAAGTGGCCATTGTCACCAAGATCGCTGAAGACACAAATTCACTCTTGCAAGGGTGGCAGCAAGCTGTATCGGCCTTCACTGAGCTTCGAGCCATAGCGTTCCGGAGAGTCCCGGAGTTGGGGCCCTTGTTTGAACAACTGGTAGAAGGCGCACGACAAGAACTGGAACAAGATGATGGTGCAAAATGGGAGTAGGTACAAAATGAAGGCACATAGGCCGAACAGGGCACGGGATCAAGCGGGGCAATGGAGATAGAGACTGTCATTTGTGATTGACTTGGGGACGAGTCAAGAAACTGTGGTTGGGGCCTGTTGGGGCCCTTGTTTTTGGAAACTTGTTTGGAATATTTTGCATTTTGAATAAAGGATGGAATTTTTGGGTTGCAGCAAGATGACACATGGCAATCGCGACCAAGTCACAACTACAGCAAGCCACGGAGCTATCAAGGTGGCACAGAAGTAAGAGATAGCTGAAGAAAGCAAATGCATGAGGATATACAGTAGAAGATAGAAAGTGGAACACACAGATAACAAGAGAGAACCTTGAAGCAGCTGAAGAAGAACGAAAACAGGAACTAACAGTTGTGAAAGTGGGTGGAAAAATAGCAGTCACCCAGCTGAGAAGGAAAGGGAGAATGGAACAGGAGACAGAACACAGAGCGACTGAAGGAGATCGGCCAGGATATTTCTGTAGTTCCTAGGGTTCTCTCATTTACCTTTCTGTTATGTAAGGCATCTAGATCAGACTGTAAGCTCTCCTTGCGGAAGCTATGTAATGATGGTTGTGATGCTTCAAAATTTTATTTGCTTAATACCTGTTCATGCTTTGAATTTTCTTGCGTACATGTCTATGTTTATGCAATCTATTTAATGATAATAATGAGTTGTGGATTCATTCCTTGCTATCAATCTGTTCCCATCCTGCATGTGGTTGTGGCACGCCTTGAGTAAGACTCTCTGCTCTCCAGAATAGGGTGATAATGTTAGTGTGGTTCTAGACTACAGCGGATTCCTTTGTTGGCCACAATCCTTGAACCTGGGTCTTGCCTATGAGACCTGATTCCTCGCCAACAACATTAATAGGTAAATAATTCAAAAATAAATTTTTGATTGATGGGTGATATAGTTCACTAAGATTATATTCATAATAAGGAATATGGGAATTATGATGATAATCTTCCCATGGTTCTCCTTCTGAGATCATGGTTTCCAAAATATTCTTATCTGTCAAGAAAGTTGAGGAAAAAGGATCAGTTTGAGTACCAAAATCTAAGGAATGATCAACCCAAACAACCGATGGCGATGATTTTGGATTCGCCACCAAAGCCAGATAGATTGATTTTTATGCCAACTCAATAGGGCTGGGCGACAGAAACTCATCCAATGTAAAAATTTCAAAATCACCCGTAGTCTTCCTTAAGACAAATGGAGTGGAAGAGATCATGTAGCAGGTCTCTATACTTGCAATTTCTGCCGACATCGCAGGTAGCAGTAATGTAAAGGTTCCCATGAGAGTGGAATCCTTTAAGAGTCCTACACCAATATTCTAAAGTGAAAGTTGGGGTTCGTGAATGAACGAAACACTTCCAATTACCTATGAGGATGAGGAAAATAAGGATAGTTGATTTATGACTATGATAGTTCCTTTATGTGGAAAGGAGATCATTCTAAAATATGTAGAAAAAATTGCAGTCATGGCATATATCCAAGGCCTTCCAAGTAGAATATTATAGTCAAGGTGTTCGTCAACAACCTTGACATCAACATTCACTATTTTTCCCCCTAGCTCAATATGCAGGTTATTAATAATACCACAAGGCTTATATGTACGTCTGTCAAAAGCCTTCAATGTCATTGATGATTGAGATAGGTGTGGTGAGCCAAGTGAATTCCAATGGTTTAGAGACATAATGCACGTAGATGCTCCCTCATCAATAATAGTACGATGAAAAAAGTGATTGAGAACATTTAATTGTATGGAGAATGCCAATTATACTAGTAACTGTGGCACATAGCCCATATGATTAAAGACTACGAGATTAGAATCAACCGGATCAATTCCACCAATCGCTGATAATAAAGCCTATTTCTAGGAGGGAAATTTTTTAATACCTCAAGAGCTGACATATTTGAAGGGTATTGAGCGAAATCTTCAACTATTATAATTTTTAGTAGCTCTTGCTCGAGGATTATATGTCAATTTATGAACGACTCCCTTTGGTGGCTTGATTATTAATTTAGGAATAACAATAGGCGATATCGATTCCATAGAAGGATTTGTGGTTGTGGTAGTAGGTTGATCAGTAGCCTGACTACCGTAATATTTATTACACATTGACACCAAAATATCTTTTGAAGGTTTTGTGATAGATAACATAAGCACTTGGGAACTAGAAGCTGGATCCATAGCAACCAAATTGGTGTCCGGATTCGGAAATTGATCTATCAACACAGCTGACGTATGTGAAGTCTTAACCATTTTCTAAAATTCAGTGTGGTGTGGAAAATCCTGAACATAGTGTTCCTCATTATATATTATGCATGGATAATGAGGTTTCCTATTTCCAGACGATTGATCAAATGATCTTTCCCACAGGTTAGAAGTTTGTTTTTCTTTGATTTCCCTTTTTTCTTACTTCCGGGTTGCTTGTCACTTTTGCCTTTGTCAAATGACATGACATTGATTTCGGAAGAAGGTGTAGGATTAGATGCAGTAGTATGATGTGTGCTTGTATTACCAATCATATCGTATCCAGCATGAGATTCCTTTAATTAAGGAGGAATATTAAAATTAGATCGTGATGCATTAGGAATTTTTTCATAGAGCATGCCAGACTGGGTATAAATCAAGTATAAATATTGAGCAGGAGAAATGACCTAATCTTCGGTGACGAAGACACCCTTAGCCACATCCTCATTTATATATGGTAATAGGGACTTAATGAACCATTGAGAAAGGATCTGATCGGGAACAAATGACTTAACCATTCTACTATGACGAAGCCACTCATGAATATGATCAGAAATGTGAGTAGCATTAGTCTGTTTAAAATTAGTCAATATTTTTGTTCCAGTTTCATATCATATGGTTAACTGAAAGTGAGTCAAAAAGAAAGTAGCTAGGGTAGTGAAATTATCAAAATAATCTCTAGGTAACTCAATGTACCATTTTGCAGTTGGCCCCGTGAGCGTACGCTGGAAAAGACGTAGTCGAGCAGAGTCATCATTCAGGGAGTTTGATGAACACCATAAATGATAATTCATAACATGAGCCAATGGATATTCTCTAGGGTTTCTATTGAACTTAGGAATATCCGAGGGTAATTTGTAAGGTATCACCGGGCACCAAGAATCATAGTTGATTGGATCATTGGTTAGCCGATTTAAATCTGGTAACTCTAAAGTTGCAATAAAAGGAAACTCTCGATTAAGGCTAGGTTGAGAATAGCTAGGGTATGATGGAATTTCTTGGGCAATAGGCCTTTGAGCACTAGCATAAGGAATCTGTTGCTAGTAACCCAGATAAGGGTTGTTTTGATAAGTAAACGCTTGAGGATTATGTTAACCAAAACCTGGGTGTGATACTTGTTGAAATGAAGGTTGAGGCATTTTCACTTGACGCTGCCAAGGGGTCTGTCCACCAATATTATAACCCAAATTAGGATAACTTCGATTCGGTTGAGGATAAGTATAACCTGGTTGTTGTTGTGATCCCATAATATGGTAGTCCAGCTTGTGAATAAATGATTCTGGGTACAGGTTGTTGTTGTAAATTGGACGAAGGATTTGGAGTCTGTGGGCCCAATAATTGAGGTTATTGAGTTGAAGGACCCACCTAAAACGGTTTTTGAACAACAATTGTGCTTGTAATAGGGGTAAATATGTACTAACAAGTGGAATAGATGTGGGTGCAACATGTTGAACCGGTTGATACGAGTGTACAATCGTTTGTGGTTGGATAGGCAGAGTGGGATGCCATTTACAAAAATTCATTTCCACATTAGGTTGACCAAAAAATAACGGAGTATTGTCGAAGTGGGTGACCATAGGTTACCCCCTAGCATGAGGAGGATAATAAGATGAGAAATATTGTTCTCCAAATGCAGGGAGTCCAGTTGAGATGGTACTGGATGGAATAGGCCCAGATGGACCAACTTGATATTGCCTTGATGATGAATATAAAGGATCAAGAAATTTAATATTCACTATAGGTTTACAAGTTAGAAAACCATACGATGACATTGGTGAAGTCCATGTGTTTGAAGATGCACCAGAGAAAATTCTAGGTAAGTTTTATAACCTGATGGAAGCAAAGGGCCTCCATGTAAATATGACTCTGGTGAAGTTGTGAACATCTACGGGGTAGTGAGAGTAGGTGTTGGCGTAATTGGAATAGATGGTCCAACCGAATATGTTGGTTTGAGCATGGTTACTTGACCAAATGTGTACCCTTTTGAAGTGATGGGAATTTCAATATGCATGGGATCAAAAAAGGAAGAGGGAGGTGACTGAGGAAAAGACTCGTACAAGAAAATGTCCTCCACAAAATGGGTTGGAGTTAAATGATTTTTGTCTTGTGGGATTTCTTCAATTGAAATCAAACCAGGTGGGATTATTTCGCCGTCAGGCCCAAATTATATTTCAAAAGGTTGAATGCGCGATATGGGAGACTCAATGGCTACAAAAAATTGTGGGGTGACCAATACAGGAACAACTTCTGGTCGTTTGACTTCAGGATTCAGATGTTTTGGAAAAGAAGAGACGGGATCTAGATCAACTTCCAGTTGAACAACGTCGGGTTCGAGAGGTATGGTCTCACTGATTGGATGGATCATTACCACGAGTAGTTGTGAAGACTCCGTATCGACAATAGTAGACAAACCAGGATTTGCAAAAACAATTTTTTTCGACTCTGTTATATGGGAATATTATGCTTCACTAGAGGTACTGATAGTACTAGTTTTGGTAGAGTGATGTTGCTTTCGCCGACCATAAGTAACTTCCAGCGGTAAAGCTAGTTTCAATACAAGTCTACGTGAACGACAAGGAAAAGGATTTTTTTCTTCCACGATGAATGATTTATTTTATAACAAAAAACAAATAAAAAAAATAAAATGGCAATACGAGGCAAAAGGTTTACCATGAAACTGTGAACTGTAGAATACCTCCTGGTGAACTAAGAAGTATGGGCAGGAAATCTCCCCGAATGTTGTGTTTGGTGTATAAAAATTTACAAGGTGGTTGACTCAGTTCACTATGGATGGATAGCATCCTAAATTTTTCCTCCCAAATATACTCGAAGGTACGTGGAGGCCCAAGTCCATAATAGCATTGTCTAATGTGAAACCACACAGTGAGAGCACCCCTTTATAATTTTCGTACTATAACACCACCCGATATACCCGAAGGTATGTGGATGAGCTAAGATATACTTATGTATGTGGAGTGAGGTATCACACTCGGAATGTATCGTAGACAATTAACATAACATGACGCTTTCTTTCTGAATTCCTGTGTGAACTCTTGAACGTTCTATCCCTTACCTTGTCGCAAGTGCTGCCAATCAATTACAGCTTGTTGTGTGTGACCCAATGGATATAATTGTTTCTTTATAGCTTTAATAAACTTATTCCATGAGGTGATAACTTTTCCTTTATGCTTTAAATCTATCTGTGTCTTACTTTCCCACCATATCAAAGAAGTACCCCCCATTCTAAGAGTAGATAATTGGATCTTTGTCTTATCATAAGTAATATCTTGAATATGATAATAGACTTCTAACTGTTTTACCCAATTATCTATATTCTCAGTGTTTATTTCACCATCATACACAGTTAATTCAAACTTAACATCAAGTTTCAATAGTGGACTCTTATGTTTCTTTTATTTTTCTGATTAAAAACTAGAAGTAGAAGAGGAAGAAGAAGATGATGGAGATGACAGAGGAGAAGGAGATTTATCTGCCTTGCCTTTACCCTTGTCCTTCTTTGATGCCTTCAACGATGAAGCTGCATCTCTCATATTCTTGTCTTCATATAATTCTGCCAACATTTTCTGCATGTTTATAAACATCTACTAGATTTGATTCTCATCCATGGGTTTCTTTTCAGTAGCTTCAGGAGTCCCAACGATCTCAGTCCCTGTCATAGTTGATTGATGATCAAATTTCTGCTTTCTGATCTCTGGATGGAATTCCTCAAGCTCGCCTTTTCCACGTTGAAATCCCAACTTTGTTAACATCCACTGACAAACAAACTACAAAGCACAACCTGCTCTGATACCAAAAATGATCTGAATGTGATCGAATAAATTGCTTAAGAAGCTTGATTATTTTGTCCTTTAGATTGACTGTTAACTGAAGAAATATTTTAAATGAAAGATGACATAAAACAATAGCAAATAAATGATTGAATCATAGTATAAAATAAAGAGAAGAAGAAGAAAACAATTGATTACGGAGTTTGTCCCTGGTGGACTACATCTCCAGGTCCGCTTTCAAGTGGGCGTCTGTTTTTATTAGGATTGATCTTCAGGAATTTATTTACATAGAAATGAATCAGAATTACTATGATCACAAACACTTCTAGACACTGTAAACAAAAATTACTCTCTCTCACCTTTTCGATGCCTTTCTCTGCACTCAATTACGACACCTGATGGCTAAGAAATGCTGCAAAAAAAACTGCCTATGTCCTTCTGAATCTGAAATTCAAAACTTCAATGTCCTCAATACAAAGATTTCATGGTTTAAATAACATTGCACTCGAACTATGGATAGCCAAAATTGGCACTCAGTTGAGCAAATCATGTGAATGGGTATCAGATCCCTTCATTCACATAACCCTAGGGATAAGTTTGTTGACCTTAGGTGCTAAATTAAATTCAAAAACCAAAATATAAACCATATAATAAAAACCTTAGCCATTCGTGCTAACTAACCGGGTGGAGTATTTAACTTTTGGCATGTGATCAATGGGCAGACAGGTTGGCTGGGTGGTTATGGTCTAACCTAGTGGATTTTGGCTTATCTGTTGTGGTTTCTGTGCAACTGATCACATGGCGATCTCCCGACGGTTGCGGTTATGTCCGGCAGTGACACCGTAAACCATATCTTTTTTTTTGCAGTTTTTGTTCAGACCTATCACATGTTCAATCTCCCGACGTGTGGTTTAAGGCTATTGGTTTACATTACAATGGTCTCTGTCGCAGTCTATCTAAGGCCCGTCAACAAACTCCAACATAGTTTCATAACTGCGCGATTTAGCAAGCATTGTGGGTTGATTTATATACTTTTATAATGTATTTAAACCAACTCATGAACCTTAGAAATAAGGTTTATTTAATGATTTTATAATAGGTTTTGACTTTGTGCTTTAGGTTTTTTTTGACATAGGCTAGGGCTTAGAAATAGGATTTTTACCATAGTGCTTATCATTTAAGTTTAATACGCTAGGTTCTAACACCATAGGTTTTTAGGTTTAGTATTTAGGTTTGTATGCATAGGGTTTTAGGCTTAGGTACTAGGTTAGCTTTTAAAACCATAGATATTTACATTTTAAGGTATTTCGCCCTTTTTAACCCAAATTTGAATCACTTGACGACCATGCCATGAACCTGATACTGACGCATTGACGAAATTGGCGAATTGGAGACTGAACTGGACATCGAATTGTTGGAGTTGACTGGACCTTTTTGCTTAACTGTAATTGAACAAGATCCTCCTGGATCACTTCATAGTAACCAATTTCTCATGAAGTCTAGTGCTTTTCCTTTTGTCTTCATACATAATTTGCACCATATCCTTCACTATGTAGAAGTCTCGCTTCATTTCTTCATCAAAGAATCTTGTGAAGGAGGAGGATTTTGAAACCTTAGTTGAATAAGTTATCATCATTATGTCAATGAACTAAATTTGATAAAGCTTATAAACAAAATGGTTGTAGATTCAAGCTCTCCTTCAAATATCCACTTTTGCAAACAATTCCTCTTGTGCTTCAAGGGATGCCTTGAGGTCCTTTGGGTAAGGAGAATTCCTTCAACCTTCTTCCTTCTTGTCCTCTTCTAGACTTAAGCTAACAATATATTCCCTTCACCTATAGCAAACTCAAACTTGTAAGCAACAGTCAATTTGCAAACAGTCAAATTCTTTGCGCTGTTAAGCACCTTTCAAGTCAAACAAGCAACCTAGTGCTCTGTAAATCAAGAAAAAAATTTCTCTGATACCAAATTGATCTGAAAATGGGTGGATAACTTGAAATTAATATTCACGAGAACCTCCCACTCAGTTAAACAAATAAATGATCTTGCTTATACATGAATGTGTGGAAATGAATACTTGAAAACAGGTGTATGTTTTTTAACTGTTTAAGTGCTTTAAGAACATTTTTTTTTCTTCTGATTTTAAGCATGTTCAACAACCATAAAGTGTAGAGAGTAATAATAAACACATAACATCAAATTTAATAAAGGATTTCACCTGAATATCATGGGCTACGTCTCCTTGAGACTATGTCAATTGACTTGGTTCTTTGGGATTATGATGGAAAATATCTTTTACAAGTTACAAAATCAACTCCAATGGTTATATAAACTGAACCAATGGGTTTATAATACCATCCTAACACTGTCATGTATGTCATCACTCTAAATAAATCACTAGGATTCCCTTAGAATTGATCTCTGTTATCGGTGCCTTAATATTCCCTGAGCTTCTTTGTGGCACCAACCCCTTAAGAAATCATTTTCTAGCCTTCAAAACTCACCTACTATCTCCATCACATATTATACCTCAAAAATAGACTGATCATTTGCACAAAATGATCTCTGGCTCCTCAATCTAGGCCTCCATCCATTATTGGCCCTAGGCTGCCCGAAACTTCCATGTGGCTTCTTGACCTTCAGAATTATTCAAATGACTCTTCAAATCCTTCCACTAGATTCATAATGTCAAAAATAGTCAAAATAGACTATTCACTTGCAGAAAATGGCTCCCGGCTACTCCAGTTACACCGGTTGAAAACACAAAAAAAAAAGGCTGAAAGCAATGGCAATGGAAAATTCAAAGGAATTTGGTTTTCTTTAGGGGGAAACGCGGTATCTAAGGGGAGACAATGCATTGAAAAGCACCCCTGAGTGGGATATAATGCTCTACAAAGCACTATGTCCTGACCAACAGTGCATTGGGCGCAACGGAGAACAAAATCAAGTTGTTTAACACACTTCTAATGCAATTTTTAATTTCAAAAAGCCTAATATTTAAGAGTAAATGCTATTGGGTGGATAAACAGAGGCAAACACATCAAGGATTAAGGGTAAAATCCCAAGCAGAGTTGCCAAATTGTTATGCAGAATTATGAATTACGGATAAAACACATTCCCTAAATGTGGTGCTCATTTAGAACAAGAGATTAAAGACTTTGCAGATACTTTTCCTAATAGTAAATAGACACAAAGAATAGATTAAGAAACCTACTTGGAGTCCAAGCACTTCCTATTCTACTTCTATCGCTCTTGTTGTAGCCCCAATCCAAGCTTGATTGCCAAAATATTTTTGCAACTATGAACACTAAACAACAAATAGATTGAAATATACAGATGGATATTCACGTTAATCAGCTAAATCAATGAAACATGAAACATATACATTAGATAAGAATCCATAATATGAAAGACATAAGCTTATATAGATACATATGTGGGAAAGTAATCAACAAACTTTATTAATGGATAGAAGGGGGAGGTTACAACCAGTGATTGATTTGATGTCACCAACTCCAGCATCATCCCAGCCTCATCACAATGAACATCTCTCCAATTTCATATCACTCAAATAAAACACTTAATTGAGAATCCAACATAATTTCTCTACCAAATTTCTTCCTTCCAAAGCACTAGGATCTGTGCTCAATTTATAGATGAGCTGAAGGTAGTTTCACAATCAATGAATTTCTAATAATAGGCAAGACATGTTACCAGATCAAAGGTGTCAAATGGACACATGGATTCGATTTTTGACACATATGCACTCTTCTATAAGGCACTGGCAAGGTGGAGATTCTGGAACAATGAGAATTTTGCTCCCAATTTGACCAGCGCACCCTTGAGTGTTTGGAAGTGCTTTGCAGAGCACCCTTGAGTGGAGGAGCCTGCATATGCAAATCAGTGAGCCACTTGAGAGACTGCATTGGTGAGCTCATAGGTGATATAACATGTACTTCAAATCTTGGAAACCTTGCAATGGAAGTCATGGATGATTTTTTCTCATTCTTTGTCTTAGGTAATGTAGCAACTAAAATGATAGGGGATGATAGACCCTATTCATTAGTTCTAGGGATGATGTCCAGTTTAACTAGGTCATTGGGAATGGTGCCCAAATTGACCTATAAAAATCTCCATCTCATGCAGTCTTTGAAGAAGTCCTTCTTTCTCTTCCTTCATGATCTGAATGTGATCGAATAAAGTGCTTAAGCAGTTTGATTAGTTTGTCCTTTAGTTTGAATGTTAACTAAATAAAGCTTTTAAATGAAATATGACATAAACTAGCAACAAATAAATGATTAAATCACAACATAAACAAGAGAGAAGAAGAATAAAATAGTTGATTACAGAGTTTGTCCCTAGTGGCCTACATCTCCAAGTCCGCTTTCAAGTGGGCATCCGTTTTTATTAGGATTGATCTTGAGGAATTTATTTACACAGAAATGAATTAGAATGAATGTGCTCACAGGCACTTCTGGACTTTGTAAATAGAAATTAATCTCTCTCGCCTTTTCGACACCTGTCTCTGTGCTCAATTCCCACACCCGACGACTGAGCGATGCTGCAAACAAATTACCTATGTCCTTCTGAACCTGAACTTTAAAACTTCAATGTCCTCAATACAAAGATGTCATGGTTTAAATAAGGTTGCACTCGAACTATGGATAGCCAAAATTGGCACTTAGTTGAGAAAATCATGTGAATGGGTATCAAATCCCTTCATTTACATAACCCTAGGGATAAGGTTGTTGACCTTAGGCGTTGAACTAAATTCAAAAACCCAAATATAAACCATATAATAAAAAACTTAGCAATTTGGGTTAACTAATTGGGCGGAGGATTTAACTTCCGACATGTGATCAGTGGGCTGACAGGTTGGCCCAGCAGTTATGGTCTAACCTAGTGGCTTTTGACATATCCTCTACGTCTTTTGCACGACTGATCAGATGGCGATCTCCCAACGGTTGTGGTTATGTCTGGCGGTTACGCTATAAACCATATCTTCTTTATTGCGGTTTTCGTTCAGACCTATCACATGTTCAATCTCCCGATGCGCGGTTTAAGGCTGGCGGTTTACATTACAACAATCTCCTTCACGCTCTATCTAAGGCATGTCAACAAACTTCGACATGGTTTCATAAATGTGTGGTTTAGCAAGTGCTATGGGTTGATTTATATAGTTTTATAATGTATTTAAACCAACTCTCAAACCTTAGAAATAAGGTTTATGTAATGATTTTATAATAGGTTTTGACTTTGCGCTTTAGATTTTTTTTGACATAGGCTAGGGTTTAGAAATAGGATTTTTACCATAGTGCTTATCATTTAATTTTAATGTGCTAGGTTCTAACACCATAGGCTTTTAGGTTTAGCATTTAGGTTTGTATGTATAGGGTTTTAGGCTTAGGTACTAGGTTAGCTTTTAAAACCATAGATATTTACATTGTAAGGTATTTCACCCTTTTTAACCCAAATTTTAATCACTTGACGACCATGCCATGAACCTGACACTGACGCATTGACGAAATTGGCAGATTGGAGACTGAACTGGACATCAAACTGCTGGAGTTGACTAGACCTTTCTGCTTAACTGTAATTGAACAAGATCCTCCTGGATCAATTCTCTCCACTTGAAAGATTTTGGACCACAAAAGATTAATTTTAAGCAGACAATAAGTGAGAATACAACTCTCTCACTTTCATCTTCACTTTGATGACACACAACCATACCTGATCGTCAACCTAAAACTGATTCTTATAATGGCACAATTTGATCCTAACTTGACTCAATGCTTTTCGTGGCGCAAAAAAATTTAAGGCTTGAGTGTAAGCTTGATGCACATGAGTTAAAAATTCATCCCACAACTTAAGATTATTACTGTAGTTACCTCGAATAATATGTATCCCATTCCTCTTCACCATTTGCTTCTATCCTTGAACCAAATCCATGTTTCCCCATGGTTGCAAAGGATCTGGAAGTGGCATGTGCAAACCAATCATTTGATTGCATGGTTTTCTTGTCGAACACATTATACATCCCTTTATGTACTTCATAATTTTTTCATACATATGAGGCCAGTAATAATACTTTTGAATTTGTGTTGTAGTCTTTCTTATGCTGAAATATCTTGCAATCTGAGAAATATGAACTTCCCGAATAACCTGCACTCTTTCTATTTGAGCATCACGAGTTAGTGATTCAAAATAATCTTTGAAATCATCATCAGTTCTATACTATTCTACATAACTTTCACGAATCAATGAACCTTAATGTAGTACTACTAAAGCATTCAAAGACAACATATCAACTACTTTACTTGTTACACCTTCCTTGTCCTTAATTACTAAGTGAATTTGTTGAATAAATCCCATCCAACTATAGTGAAATTGCTGCAACTTAGTATATGATTGAAAGTATTGAAGCAACTGATAATCTATGTGAATCAATGTTTCCATTGCATAATCTTTAACATTTGTTTTAACTTCATATGGTTGTTGATTATCTATCAATGCTGTGAAATTCTGCTTAAATGAATCAAATTTAAAATCGACACTTATTCCCCATGTCCCGTTTTGCTTATGAGCCAAAATTATGGGTGAAATGTATGGAGATGAACTGAGTTGCATTAATTATTTTTCAATCTTCTCTGGAATTTTTTGCTTTATTTCTTTATGCTCTATAATTGACTTGTGATACATTCCATTATTAGGGGCATCAGACATCAACTGTATCTCATGTGATATTTCCTTTTTATGAAGTAGATGTTTTGGTTCTTTAACTAGATCTAGAAATGAATCTACCTTTTTAACCAAATTACCTTCATACTGAAATTCACAACCTAAACAAGTATCATTAAGATCCTTATGTTGCTCTTTTATCAACGTTGCTATTTTATCAACATGAGTATGTATCTCTTACTTGAACTAATTAAGCGCTTCATCTGATTAGCATTGATTAAATTCAAGTGATTTTGAGTTTTATGTTCCCTTACGATATATTAAATTCCATCTTTCTTGAGATGATACTTATGTTCTTTCCTATAAAATAATGCATCACGGTGATAGAGATAAGGGCTTCCTAAGACAATTCCACATATCTCTAACGGTATCACATCTACATCCACTTCATCGATATAGTTAGCTGTGATTGCAAATTTTAACCGACACTGTTTGATAACATGAATTTGAGATTGTTCCTTTAACCATCCTAAAGTATATGGTTTTGGACGATTATGTGTTTTCAAACCCAATTTTTTAACCAATGACTCAGAAATCAAATTTTCTTGTGATCCCGTATCGAACAATGTATCTATCTTAGTATTATTTGAAGTTACCCCTATATGAAATAACTCGATTCTTTTTCCTTCATTCAAATGTGTGATATTTGAAGAGGCAGAAGTACTAGCTTTAGATATTTTACCTGTTGTAACCATAGTAGTGATTTTGCCTTCATCACCTGAAACGGATCCCAATTCCAAGCCTTGTTGGATTTTTTTTTTAGCCTTCTTTTCACCCTTCTTCGTTTGGAAATTCTTTGGCTTTAGTTCTTGATGAAGTTTCCAACACCTAGCTTAATCATGACCGATCCTTTAGCAATGTGTATAGGTAGGTATTTCATCTTCCTTCTGAGCTGTGGAAGTCTTATTTCCCTTTGACTTCCCCTTCTTTTATTTGTCTTCAGTTTCCATCCACGTGGATGTCTTTGGTGTAAACTTGAATGGTCTACCACCTTATTCGACATGAATAACTTTAACAAAAACTTCATAAAAATGATTAGGATTGAAAATTAATAATGTATGTTGCGAATATGAATGAAAACTGCCAATATACTTCAACAAAGTTTCTTTTGTGTCCAAATAAATACTAAGTGCTAATGTGTAATATTCCCACTTTAGCACACTACTAAATGGAATATTAAATTTTGTTGTTTACACATAGGGGGTAAATAAATGGGTAAGAAGGCCCATACATTTCAGAAATCGGAATAAAATCCCTCATAGTGTGAAAAGGGATCATCATAGGAGCTGGATTTCACACCCTCATGTGTGAAAGAGGACATTTTCATGTGGACAAGGTCAAGTTTGACCAAGTCAACAATGCTGGGATAAGAGGTGGAGATCATCTTGTGGGACAGCGCAGGGATAGTGGGAGGAAGATTCCTTGGTGGAGGAAACCCTAATGAGTGGGACCCAAGGGGACAAGGCTTCCATTTGTTTAAAAGGAGGGCAAGGCAGCGATAGTAAGGCATGTTATGGATTATTGATTTCATTGTCTATTTAGACTTTGTGCATTCTCCTGTTGTTTAGCAGAGTTGTAGTGCTGCTTAGCACAAGGCATTCCTGTTTAGGAATTCCTTCTCCTTCCAAGAGAGGCCTCTTGAAGGAGCTTTCTCTTCATTTCTCCACATTCAGGCTTCAGGCCAAGCATCCTCCTTCAACTACAATGCAGTTTCAGTTTAGAGCTGGGTTGTGTTGCAGGGTGTTGCAGTGGAGGTTACTGAACACCACTTCCGGAGCTTATATTTCAGAGGAGGAAGCTTTATTTCCTTTGTGTGATTAGTTGGGAAGTCCTTGGAGCATATTGCAGATCTTGGCACTTGGCCAACACATTTTCTTGCACCTACATTGCAATTTCCCTCGGTAACTACGTTATTTTCAGTGAGTATTTGCAGTGAGGGATTGCAACAATTGTCAGAGGGTCAGATATTCAGTGTTGGGATCAGCCTTTCACTTGGAAGATCCATTGGAGTAGGTCTATTTGTCTGATGTAGCATCTTCATCCAACTCCATCCAATTCCAGTTCTTGAGTTGCAGTTGCTCCTGCAACTCCAACATTTCTGCAGTTTTGCATATTTTAGCCAATCCTTCCAGGATTGTTTTGAGATAGTGTTTGGGAGCATATATCTTCACTCCCAATGTTGTACGAGCCATCTATATGCAGATGTATGATTTTTAACATTCCCATGTAGCAGTGTACCTTCTATGACAGCGCAGTACATGTTCATGAGCATTCTGCAATATAGCATCATTCCACCTTTTTCACATGTATTCATGAGAGGCTCGTTTTCCTTGATCATTTGAGTTGTATTATACATGTTTGCTGCTGATTTAAATAATAAAATGGCTCCATGGTTTCCATACATTTTGGTATGATGCTATTAACTGCTATTTCCACTTTATGTTTATGTATTTCTGGATCTCCAATTTAGGAATACTATAAGATATTCCTAAAATTGTAGAATTTCCCTATTTTTGGATATTAGATAATGCTTTCTTTCTGAATTCCTATGTGAACTCTTGAACGTTCTGTCCCTTACTTTGTTGCAATCGCTGCCAATCAAATACAGCTTGTTGTGTGTGACCCAATGGATATAATTGTTTCTTTAGAGATTTAATAAACTTGTCCCATGAGGTGATAAATTTTCCTTTATGTTTTAAATCTATCTGTGTCTTACTTTCCCACCTTATCAAAGAAGTACCCCCCATTCTAAGAGTAGCTAATTGGATCTTTGTTTTATCATCAGTAATATCTTGAATACGACAATAGACTTCTAACTATTTTACCCAATTATCTAGTTTCTTAGGGTTTATTTCACCATCATAAACAGGTAATTCGAACTTAACATCAAGTTTCAATAGTGCACTCTTAGGTTTCTTTTATTTTTATGATTCAAAACTAGAAGTAGAAGACGAAGAAGAAGATGATGGAGATGATGGAGGAGAAGTAGATTTATCTGCCTTGCCTTTACCCTTCTCTTTCTTTGATGCCTTCAACGATGAGGCCGCATCTCTCATCTTATTGTCTTCATATAATTCTGCCAACATTTTTGCATGTTTAGAAACATCTTTTGGATTTGATTCTCATCCATGGGTTTCTTTTCAGTAGCTTCAGGAGTCCCAACAATCTCAGACATTGTCATCGTTGATTGATGATCGAATTTCTGCTTTCCAATCTCTCGATCGAATTCCTCAAGCTTGCCTTTTCCACATTACAATCCCAACCTAGTTAACATCCACTGACAAACAAACTACAAAGCACAACCTGCTCTGATACCAAAAATGATCTGAATGTGATCGAATAAAGTGCTTAAGCAGCTTGATCAGTTTGTCCTTTAGATTGACTGTTAACTGAAGAAAATTTTTAAATGAAGGAATAAATAAAACAACAGCAAATAAATGATTAAATTAATGCATAAAATAGAGATAAGAAGAAGCAAACAGTTGATTACGGAGTTCGTCCCTGGTGGACTACATCTCCAGGTCCGCTTTCAAGTGGGCATCTGTTTTTATTAGGATTTATCTTCAGGAATTTATTTACATAGAAATGAACCAGAATGACTATGATCGCAGACACTTCTGGACTTTGTAAACATAAATTATTCTCTCTCGCCTTTTTGACGCCTGTCTCTACACTCAATTCTGACACCCAACGGCTGAGCAATGCTGCAAAAAAACTGTCTATGTCCTTCTGAATCTGAACTTCAAGACTTCAATGTCCTCAATAAAAAGATGTCATGGTTTGAATAAGGTTGCACTCGAACTATGGATAGCCAAAATTGGCACTTAGTTGAGCAAATCATGTGAATGGGTATCAAATCCCTTCATTTACATAACCCTAGGGATAAGGTTGTTGACCTTAGGCACTGAATTAAATTCAAAAACCCAAATATAAACCATATAATAAAAACCTTAGCCATTTGTGCTAACTAACCGGGCAGAGAATTTCACTTTTGGCATGCGATCAGCAAGCAGATAGGTTGGCCTAGTAGTTACGGTCTAACCTAGTGGATTTTGGCTTATTTGTTATGGTTTCTACGTGATTGATCACATGGCGATCTCCTGACGGTTGCGGTTATGTCCGGTGGTGACGTCGTAAACCATATCTTTTTTGTTGCGGTTTTCATTCAGACTTGTCACATGTTCAATCTTCCGACAGGCAGTTTAAGGCTGGTGGTTTACATTACAACGGTGTCCGCTACAATCTATCTAAGGCCTATCAACAAAATCTGACACGGTTTCATAACTGCGCGGTTTAGCAAGCATTGTGGGTTGATTTATATAGTTTTATAATGTATTTAAACCAACTCCCGAACCTTAGAAATAAGGTTTATGTAATTATTTTATAATAGGTTTTGACTTTGCACTTTAGGGTTTTTTCACATAGGCTAGGGCTTAGAAATAGGATTTTTACCATAACGCTTATCATTTAAGTTTAATGCGCTAGGTTCTAACACCATAGGTTTTTAGCTTTAGCATTTAGGATTGTATGTATAGGGTTTTAGGCTTAGGTACTAGGTTAGGTTTTAAAACCATAGATATTTACATTGTAAGGTATTTCACCCTTTTTAACCCAAATTTGAATCACTTGACGACCATGCCATGAACCTGAAACTGACGCATTGACAAAACTAGCAGATTGGAGACTGAACTGGACATCGAACTACTGGAGTTGACTGGACCTTTATGCTTAACTGTAATTGAGCAAGATCCTTCTGGATCACTTCATAGAAACCAATTTCTCATGAAGTCTAGTGCTTTTCCTTCTGTCTTCATACATAATTTGCACCATATCCTTCAGTATGTAGAAGTCTCGCTTCATTTCTTCATCGAATAATCTTGTGAAGGAGGAGGATATTGAAACCTCACTTGAATAAGTTATCATCATTATGTCAATGAAATAAATAATGTCAATCACAATTCAAAAGCTTCAAAAAAATTTGATAAAGCTTCTAACCAAAATGGTTGTAGATTCAGGCTCTCCTTCAAACAACCACTTTTGCAAACAACTCCTCTTGTGCTTCAAGGGCTGCCTTGAGGTCCTTTGGGTAAGGAGAATGCCTTCTTCCTTCTTCCTTCTTGTCCTCTTTTGGACTTAAACTAACAATATATTCCCTTCACCTCTAGCAAACTCAAACTTTTAAGCAAAAGTAAATTTGCAAACAGTCAAATTCTTTGCACTGTTATGCACCTTTCAAGTCAAACAAGCAACCTAGTGCTCTGTCAATCAAGAAAAAAAGTGCTCTTATACCAAACTGATCCGAAAATGGGTGGATAACTTGAAATTATTATTCACAAGAAGCTCCCACTCAGTTAAACAAATGAATTATCTTTCTTATACATCACTGTGCAGAAATGAATTCTTGAAATTAGGTGTATGTTTTTTAACTGTTTAAGTGCTTTAAGAGATTTTTTGCTGATTTTAAGCATGTTCAAAAACCATAAAGTGTAGAGAATAATGATAAAAAAATAATATCAAATTTAATAAAGGATTTCACCCAAATATCATGGGCTACATCTCCTTGATCCTATGTCAACTGACTTGGCTCTTTGGGATTATGATGGAAAATATATTTTACAAGTTACAAAATCAACTCCAATGGTTATATAAAATGAAACAATGGGTTTATAATACCATCATACCACTGCCATGTCTGTCATCACTCTAAAGAAATAACTAGGCTTCCCTTAGAATTGATCTCTGCTGTCAGTGCCTTAATATTCCCTAAGCTTCTCTGTGGCATCGACCCCTTAAGAAATAATTTTCTATCCTTGAAACCTCACCTATTGTCTCCATCACATATTATACCTCAAAAATAGACTGATCATTTTCTCAAAATGATCTCTGGCTCCCCAATATAGGCCTCCATCCATTGTTGGCCCTAGGTTGCCTGAAAGTTCCTTGTGGATTCTTGATCTTCAGAACTATTCAAATGACTCTTCAAATCCTTCCATTGGATTCATAATGTCCAAAATAGTCAGAATAGACTGTTCACTTGCAGAAATTGGCTTCCTGCTACTCCGATTACACTGGTTGAAAACAGAACCAAAAAAAAGGCTGAAAGCAATGGAAATGAAAAATTCAAAATAATTTGGTTTTATTTAGGGGGAAATGTAGTATCTAAGGGGATACAATGAATTTCAAAGCACCCTTGAGTGGGATACAATTCTTTGCAAAGCACTATGTCCTGACCAACAGTGAGTTGGGCGCAATAGAGAACAAAATCAAGGTTTTTAACACACTTCTAATGCAATTTTTAATTTCAAAAAGCCTAATATCTAAGAGTAAATGCTATTGGGTGGATAAACAGAGGTAAACACACCAAGTATTAAGGGTAAAATCCCCAGCGGAGTCGGTAATGTTTTGTGCGGAATTATGAATTACGGATAAAACACATTCCCTAAATGTGGTGCTCATTTAGAACAACAGATTAAAGACTTTGCAGATACTTGTCCTAATAGTAAATAGACACATATAATATATTAAGAAACCTACTTGGAGTCTAAGAACTTCCTATTCTACTTCTATCGCTCTTGTTGTAGCCCTAATTGAAGCTTGATTTCCAAAATATTTCCTGCAACTATGAACACTAAACAACAAATAGATTGCAATATACAGATGGATATTCACGTTAATCAGTTAAATAAATGAAACATGAAACATGTACATTAGATAAGAATGCATAATATGAAAGACATAAGATTATACAGATACATATGTGGGAAAGTAATTAGCAATATTTATTAATGGAGAGAAGGGGGAGGTTACAACCAGCGATTGATTTGATGTCACCAACTCCGGCATCATCCCAACCTCATCACAATGAACATCTCTCCAATTTCATATCACTCAAATAAAACACTCAATTGAGAATCCAACATCATTTCTCTACCAAAATTTCTTCCTTCCAAAGCACTAAGATCTGTGCTCAATTTATAGATGAGCTGAAGGTAGTTTCACAATCAATGAATTTCTAATAATAGGCAAGACATGTTAAAAAGATCATAGGTGTCAAATGGACACATGGATTTTAATTTTGACACATATGCACTCTTCTGGAAGGCACTGGCCAAGTGGAGATTCCGGAACAATGAGAATTTCACTCCCAATTTGACAACGCACCCTTGAGTGGAGGTGCCTGCATATGAAAATCAGTTAGCCCCTTGAGAAACTACGTTGGTGAGCTCATAGGTGATATAACATGTACTTCAAATCCTAGAAACCTTGCAATGGAAGTCATGGATGATTTTTTCTTGTTATTTGTCTTAGGGCATGTTGCAACTGAAATGGTAGGGGATGATAGAACCTATTCATTGGTTCTAGGGATGATGTCCAGTTTAACCAGGTCATTGGAAATGGTGCCCAAATTGACCTATAACAATATCCAACTCATGCATTCTTTGAAGAAGTCATTCTTTCTCTTCCTTCATGATCTGAATGTGATCGAATAAAATTCTTTAGCAGTTTGATTATTTTGTCCTTTAGTTTGAATGTTAACTGAAGAAAGCTTTTAAATGAAAGAAGACATAAACCAGTAGAAAATAAATGATTAAATCACATCATAAACAAGAGAGAATAAGAAGCAAACAATTGATTAAAAAGTTCTTCCCTAGTGGCCTACATCTCTGGGTCTCCTTTCAAGTGGCCGTCCATTTTTATTAGGATTGATCTTGAGGAATTTATTTACAGAGAAATGAATTAGAATGATTGTGCTCACAGGCACTTCTAGACTCTATAAATAGAAAGTAATCTCTCTTTCCTTTCCGATGCCTATCTCTGTGCTCAATTCCCACACCCGGCAACTGAGAAATGCTGCAAACAAGTTGCTTATGTCCTTCTAAACATAAACTTCAAAACTTCAATGTCCTCAATACAAATATGTCATGGTTTAAATAAGTTTGCACTCAAACTACAGATAGCCAAAATTGGCACTTAGTTGAACAAATCATGTGAATGGGTATCGAATCCCTTAATTTACATAACCCTACGGATAAGGTTGTTGACCGTTGAATTAAATTCAAAAATCCAAATATAAACCATATAATAAAAACCTTAGCCATTAGGGCTAACTAACTAGGTAGAGGATTTAACTTCCGGCATGCGTTCAACAGGTGGACAGGTTGGCCCGATGGTTACAGTCTAACCCAGTGGCTTTTGGCTTATCCACTACAGTTTCTGCGTGACTGATCACATGGCGATCTCCCAACGGTTGCAGTTATGTCTAGTAGTTACGCCATAAACCATATCTTCTTTGTTGCGGTTTTCATTTAGACCTGTGACATTTTCAATCTCCCGACGCGCGGTTTAAGGCTGGTGGTTTACATTACAACACTCTATGTCGCTGTCTATCTAAGTCATGTCAACAAACTTTGACATGGTTTCATAACTGCGTGGTTTAGCAAGTGGTGTGGGTTGATTTATATAGTTTTATAATGTATTTAAACCAACTCCTGAACCTTAGAAATAAGGTTTATGTAATGATTTTATAATAGGTTTTGACTTTGCGCTTTATATTTTTTTTGACATAGGCTAGGGTTTAGAAATAGTATTTTTACCATAGCGCTTATCATTTAAGTTTAATGTGCTAGGTCCTAACACCATAGGTTTTTAGGTTTAGCATTTAGGTTTGTATGTATAGGGTATAGGATTAGGTACTAGGTTAGCTTTTAAAACCATAGATCCTTACATTGTAAGGTATTTCACCCTTTTTAGCCCAAATTTGAATCACTTGACGACCATGCCATGAATCTGAAACTGATGCATTGATGAAATTGGCGGATTGGAGATTGAACTGGACATCGAACTACTAGAGTTGACTGGATGTTTCTGCTTAAGTGTAATTGAACAAGATCCTCCTGGATCAATCCTCTCCACTTGAAAGCTTTTGGACCACAAAAGATTAATTTTAAGCAGAAAATAAGTGAGAATACAACTCTCTCACTTTCATCTTGACTTTGATGACATACAACCATACCTGATCATCGACCTGAAACTAATGTTTATCATGGCGCAGTTTGATCCTGACTTGACTCAATGCTTGTCGTGGCACAGAAAAATTTAAGGCTTGAGTGTAAGCTTGATGCACATAAGTTAAAAATTCATCCCACAACTTAGGATTTTTACTGTAGTTACCTCGAAGAATATGTATCCCAGTCCTCTTCACCATTTCTTTCTATCCTTGAACCAAATCCATGATTCCCCATGGTTGCAAAGGAACTGGAAGTGGCATGTGCAAACATATCTTTCGATTGCATGGCTTGCTTGTCGAACACATTACACATCACTGTATGTACTTCACAATTGTTTCATACATATGAGACCAGTAATAATACTTTTGACTTTGTGCCATATTCTTTCTTATGCCGAAATATCCTACAATCTGAGAAAGATGAACTTCCCGAATAACCTACACTCTTTCTATCTAAGCATCATGAGTTACTGATTCAAAAGAATCTTTAAAATCATCATTAGTTCTATACTGTTCTACATAAATTTCATGAATCAATGAAATTTTATGCAGTATTACTGAAGCATTCAAAGACAACATATCAACTACTTTACTTGTTACACCTTCCTTGTCCTTAATTACTAAGTGAATTTTCTAAATAAATCCCATCAAACTGTAGTGATATTGATGCAACTTAGTATATGACTGAAAGTATTGAAGAAACTGATAATATATGTGAATCACTGTTTCCATTGTATAACCTTTAACATCTATTTTAACTTCATATGGTTGTTGATGATCTATCAATGCAGTGAAATTTTTCTGCTTAAATGAATCAACTTTAAAATCGACACTTATTCCCCATGTCCGACTTCGCTTATGAGCCAAAATTATGGGTGATTTGTATGGAGATGAACTGAGTCATATTAATTATTTTTCAATCTTCTCTGGAATTTTTTGCTTTATTTCTTTATGTTCTATAATTGACTTGTGATACATTCCATTATTAGGGGCATCGGACATCAACTGCATCTCATGTGATATTTCCTTTTTATGAAGTAGATGTTTTGGTTCTTTAACTAGATCTTGAAATGAATCTACCTTTTTAACCAAATTACCTTCATACTGAAATTCACAACCTAAAAAAGTATCATTAAGATCCTTATGTTGCTCTTTTATCAACATGAGTATGTATCTCTTACTTGAACTAATTAAGCACTTCATATGATTAGCATTGATTAAATTCAAGTGATTTTAAGTTTTATGTGCCCTTAAGATATATTCAATTCCATATTTCTTGAGATCATACTTATGTTCCTTCCTATAAAATACTGCATCACGGTCATAGAGATAAGGGCTTCCTAAGACAATTTCACATATCCCTAACGGTATCACATCTAGATCCACTTCGTCGATATATTTAGTTGTGATTGCAAATTTTAACCGACACTATTTGGTAACATGAGTTTTACATTGTTCCTTTAACCATCCTAAATGATATGGTTTTGGACGATTATGTGTTTTCAAACCCAATTGTTTAACCAATGACTCAGAAATCAAATTTTCTTGTGATCCCGTATTGAACAATGTCTCTATCTTAGTATTTTTTGAAGTTACCCTTATATGAAATAACTCGTTCTTTTTCCTTCATTCAAATGTGTCTAATTGGAGAGGCAAAGGTACTAGCTTCAGATATTTTACCTATTGTAACCATAGCAGTCATTTTTCCTTCGTCACCTGAATCGGATCCCAATTCCAAGCCTTGTTGGATTGTTGTTTCACCCTTATTTTCACCCTTCTTCATTTGGAACTTCTTTGGATTTAGTTTTGGATGAAGATTCCAACACCTAGCTTCATCATGACCGATCCTTTGGCAATGTGTTTAGGTAGGTCTTTCATCTTCCTTCTAAGTTGTGGCAGTCTTATTTCCCTTTGACTTGCCCTTCTTTTTGCTGTCTTCAGTTTCCATTTGCTTGGATGTCTTTGGTGTAAACTTGAATGGTCTACCACCTTATTCGACATGAATAGCTTGAACACAAAATTCATCAAAATCATTAGGATTGAAAATTAATAACGCATGTTGCAAATATGAATGCAAACTACCAATATACTTCAACAAAGTTTCTTTTGTGTCCAAAGAAATACTAAGTGCTAACGTGTAATATTCTGACTTTAGCACACAGCTAAATGGAATATTAAATTTTGTTGTTTACACGTAGGAGGTAATAAATGGGCAAGGAGGCCCATACATTTCATAAATAGGAATAAAATCCCTCATAGTTTGAAAATGGATCATCATAGGAGCTGGATTTCACACCCTCATGTGTGAAAGAGGACATTTTCATGTGGGCAAGGTCAAGTTTGACCAAGTCAACAGCGCTGGGATAAGAGGTGGAGATCATCTTGTGGGACAGTGCAGGGATAGTGGGAGGAAGATTCCTTGGTTGGGAAACCCTAATGAGTGTGACCCAAGGGGAGAGGGCTTCCATTTGTTTAAAATGAGGGCAAGGCAGCCAAAGTAAGGCATGTTATGGATTATTGATTTCATTGTCTATTTAGACTTTGTGCATTCTCCTGTTGTTTAGCAGAGTTGTAGTGATGCTTAGCACAAGGCATTCATGTTTAGGAATTACTTCTCCTTCCAAGAGAGGCCTCTTGAAGGAGCTTTCTCTTCATTTCTCCACATTCAGGCTTCAGGTCAAGCATCCTCCTTCAGCTACAGTGCAATTTTCGTTAAGAGGTGGGTTGTGTTGTAGGGTGTTGCAGTGGAGGTTACTGAACACCACTTCTGGAGCTCATATTTCAGAGGAGGGAGCTTTCTTTCCTTTGGGTGATTAGTTGGGAAGCCCTTAGAGAATATTGCAGATCTTGGCACTTGGAAAATACATTTTCTTGCACCTACAGAGAAATTTCCCTTAGTGACTGTGTTATTTTCAGTGAGGGATTGCAGTGATTGTAGGAGAGTGAGATCTTCGGTGTTAAGATCAGCCTTTCACTTGGAAGATCCATTGGAGGAGGTCTATTTGTCTGATGTGTCATCTTCATCCATCTCCATCCAGTTCTAGTTCTTGAGTTGCAGCTGCTACTGCAACTCTGGTATTTTTGCAGTTTTGCATATTTCAGCCAATCCTTCCAAGATTGTCTTGAGATAGTGTTTGGGAGCATAGATCTTCACTCCCAATGTTGTACGAGCCATCTATATGTAGATGTATGATATTTCACATTCCCATGTAGCAATGTAACTTCTATGACTACGCAGTACATGTTCATGAGCATTCTATAATATATCAGCATTCCACCTTTTTCACATGTATTCATGAGAGGCTTGTTTGCCTTGATCGTTTGAGTTGTATTGTACATGTTTGCTGCTGATTTACATAATAAAATGGCTCCATGGTTTCCATACATTTTGGTATGATGTTATTAACTGCTATTTCAAGTTTATGTTTATGTATTGTTGGATCTCCAATTTAGGAATACTATAAGATATTCCTAACATTGTAGAATTTCCCTATTTTGGGATATTAGATAACGCTTTCTTTTTGAATTCCTATGTGAACTCTTGAAAATTCTATCCCTTACCTTGTCGCAAGTGCTGCCAATCAATTACATCTTGTTGTGTGTGACCCAACGAATATAATTTTTTCTTTAGAGATTTAATAAACTTATTCCATGAGGTGATAACTTTTCCTTTATGCTTTAAATATATTTGTGTCTTACTTTCCCACCAGATCAAAGAAGTACCCCCCATTCTAAGAGTAGCTAATTGGATCTTTGTCTTATCATCAGTAATATCTTGAATACGAAAATAGACTTATAACTTTTTTACCCAATTATCCAGTTTCTCAGGGTTTATTTCACCATCATACACTGGTAATTCAAACTTAACATCCAGTTTCAATAGTGGACTCTTAGGTTTCTTTTATTTTTCTGATTCAAAACTAGAAGTAGAAGAGGAAGAGGAAGATGATGGAGATGATGGAGGAGAAGGAGATTTATTTGCCTTGCCTTTACCCTTGTCCTTCTTTGATGCCTTCAATGATGAGGCTACATCTCTCGTCTTCTTGTCTTCATATAATTCTGCCAACATTTGCTGCATGTTTAGAAACATCTTCTGGATTTGATTCTCATCCATGGGTTTCTTTTCAGTAGCTTCAGGAGTCAAAACAATCTTAGTCCCTGTCATCATTGATTGATGATCGACTTTCCGCTTTCCGATCTCTGGATCGAATTCTTCAAACTCGCCTTTTCCATGTTGCAATCCCAACCTAGTTAACATCCACTGACAAACAAACTACAAAACACAACCTGCTCTGATACCAAAAATGATCTGAATGTGATCGAATCAAGTTCATAAGAAGCTTGATTAGTTTGTCCTTTAGATTGATTGTTAACTGAAGAAAGATTTTAAATGAAAGAAGACATAAAACAACAACAAATAAATGATTAAATCATAGCTTAAAATAGAGAGAAGAAGACGCAAATAGTTGATTACAGAGTTCATCCTTGGTGGACTACATCTCTAGGTCCGCTTTCAAGTGGGCGTCTGTTTTTATTAGGATTGATCTTGAGGAATTTATTTACACAGAAATGAATTAGAATGAATATGATGACATACATTTCTAGACTCTGTAAACATAAAACACTCTCTCTCGCCTTTTCGACACATGTATCTGCACTCAATTCTGACACTCGACGGATGAGCAATGCTCAAAACAAAACTGCCTATGTCCTTATGAATCTGAAATTCAAAACTTCAATGTCCTCAATGCAAAGATCTCATGGTTTAAATAAGGTTGCACTCGAACTATGGATAGCCAAAATTGGCACTTATTTAAGCAAATCATGTGAATGGGTATCGAGTCCCTTCATTTACATAACCCTAGGGATAAGGTTGTTGAACTTATGCGCTGAATTAAATTCAAAAACCCAAATATAAACCATATAATAAAAACCTTAGCCATTCATGCTAACTAATTGGGCGGAGAATTTAACTTTAGGCATGCGATCAATAGGTGGACAAGTTGGCCTGGCAGTTACGGTCTAACCTAGTGACTTTTGGCTTATCCGCTACGGTTTTTGCGCGACTGATCACATGGCGATCTCTTGACGGTTGTGGTTATGTCCTGAGCTGATGCCATAAACCATATTTTTTTTTTTCGGTTTTCATTCAGACCTTTCACATGTTCAATCTCCTGACACGTGGTTTACATTACAATGGTCTCCGTCGTGGTCTATCTAAGGCCTGTCAACAAACTCTGATATGGCTTCATAACTACGCGGTTTAGCAAGCATTGTGGGTTTATTTATATAGTTTTATAATGTATTTAAACCAACTCGCGAACCTTAGAAATAAGCTTTATGTAATGATTTTATAATAGGTTTTTACTTTGCGCTTTAGGTTTTTTTAACATAGGCTAGGACTTAGAAATAGGATGTTTACCATAGCGCTTATCATTTAAATTTAGTGCGCTAGGTTCTAACACCATAGGTTTTTAGGTTTAGCATTTAGGTTTGTATGTATAGGGTTTTAGGCTTAGGTACTAGGTTAGATTTTAAACCATAGATATTTACATTGTAAGGAATTTCACCCTTTTTAACCCAAATTTGAATCACTTGACAACCATGCCATGAACCTGTCACTGATGCATTGACGAAACTGGAGGATTGGAGACTGAATTGGACATCGAACTGCTGGAGTTGACTAGACCTTTCTGATTAACTGTAATTGAACTAGATCCTCCTGGATCACTTCATAGCAACCAATTTCTCATGAATTATAGTGCTTTCCCTTCTGTCTTCATACATAATTTGCACCATATCCTTCAGTATTTAGAAGTCTCGCTTCATTTCTTCATCGAAGAATCTTGTGAAGGATGAGGATTTTGAAACCTCACTTGAATAAGTTATCATCATTATGTCAATTAACTAAATAACTTCAATCACAATTCAAAAGCTTAAAAAAAATTAGATAAAGCTTCTAAACAAAATGGTTGTAGGTTCAAGCTTTCCTTCAAACAGCCACTTTTGCAAACAATTCCTCTTGTGCTTTAAGGGCTACCTTGAGGTCCTTTGGGTAACTTGGAGAATGCCTTCAGCCTTTTTTTTTCTTGTCCTCTTCTATACTTAAGCTAACAATATATTCCCTTCACCTCTAGCAAACTCAAACTTGTAAGCAACAGTCAATTTGCAAACAGTCAAATTATTTGCACTGTTAAGCACCTTTCAAGTCAAACAAGAAACCTAGTGCTCTGTCAATCAAGAAAACAAGTGCTCTGATACGAAATTGATATAAAAATGGGTGGAAAACTTGAAATTCTTATTCACAAGCGCCTCCCACTAAGTTAGACAAATAAATGATCTTGCTTATACATGAATGTGTGGAAATGAATACTTGAAAACATGTTTATGTTTTTTAACTGTTTAAGTGCTTTAAGAATTGATCTAAATAAATCACTTGGCTTCACTTAGAATTGATCTCTATTGTCGATGCCTTAAGATTCCCTGAGCCTCTCTGTGGCACCAACCCCTTAAGAAATCATTTTCTATCCTTGAAACCTCACCTACTATCTCCATCACATATTATACCTCAAAAATAGACTGATCATTTGCTCAAAATGATCTCTGGCTCCCCAATCTAGGCCTCCATCCACTGTTGGCCCTAAGCTGCCCGAAACTTCCCTGTGGCTTCTCGACCTTCAAAAGTATGAAAATGACTCTTCAAATCCTTCCATTGGATTCATAATGTCAAAAATAGTTATAATATACTATTTACTTGTGGAAATTGGCTTTCAGCTACTCCAGTTACACCGGTTGAAAACACAAAAAAAAAAAAGGCTGAAAGCAATGGAAATGAAAAATTCAAATGAATTTGGTTTTATTTAGGGGGAAACACAGTATCTAAGGGAATAAAATGCATTGAAAAGCACCCCTGAGTGGGATACAATTCTCTGTAAAGCACTATGTCCTGACCAACAGTGCATTGGGCGCAACAGAGAACAAACTCAAGTTGTTTAACACAATTATAATGCAATTTTTGATTTCAAAAATCCTAATATTTAAGATTAAATTCTATTGGGTGGATAAATAGAGTCAAACACACCAAGGATTAAGGGTAAAATCCCCAAAAAAGTCGCTAATTTGTTATGCAAAATTATGAATTACGGATAAAAGACATTCCCTAAATATGGTGCTCATTTAGAACAACAGATTAAAGACTTTGAAAATACTTTTCCTAATAGTAAATAGACACACAACATAGATTAAGAAACCTACTTGGAGTCCAAGAACTTCCTATTCTACTTCTATCGCTCTTGCTGTAACCCCAATCCAAGCTTGATTGCCAAAATATTTCCTGCAACTATGAACAGTAAACAACAAACAGATTGCAATATACAGATGGATATTCACATTAATTAGTTAAATCAATGAAACATGAAACATATACATTAGATAAGAATCCATAATATGAAAGAAATAAGCTTATACAGATACATATGTGGGAAATTAATCAGCAATATTTATTAATGGATAGAAGGGGGAGGTTGCAACCAGCGATTGATTTGATGTCACCAACTCCAACATCATCCCAGCCTCATCACAATGAGCACCCATCCAATTGCATATCACTCAAATAAAACACTCAATTGAGAATCCAACATAATTTCTCTACCAAATTTCTTCCTTCCAAAGCACTAGGATCTGTGCTCAATTTATAGATGAGTTGAAGGTAGTTTCACGATCAATGAATTTCTAATAATAGGCAAGACATGTTACCAAGATCAGAGTTGTCAAATGGACACATGGATTTGAATTTTGAAACATATGCACTCTTCTAGAAGGCACTGGCCAAGTGGAGATTCCAAAACAATGAGAATTTCGCTCCCAATTTGACCAACGCACCCTTGAGTGTTGGGAAGTGCTTTACAGAGCACCCTTGAGTGGAGGTGCCTGCATATGCAAATCAGTTAGCCCCTTGAGAGACTGTGTTGGTGAGCTCATAGGTGATATAACATGTACTTCAAATTTTGGAAACCTTGCAATGGAAGTCATGGATGATTTTTTCTTGTTCTTTGTCTTAGGGTATGTAGCAACTGAAATGATAGGGGATGATAGACACTATTCATCGGTTCTGGGGATGATTTCTAGTTTAACCAGATCATTGGGAATGGTGCCCAAATTGACCTATAGAAATCTCCATCTCATGCATTCTTTGAAGAATTCCTTCTTTATCTTCCTTCATGATCTGAATGTGATCAAATAAAGTGCTTAAGAAGTTTGATTGGTTTGTCCTTTAGTTTGAATGTTAACTGAAGAAATATTTTAAATGGAAAACGACATAAACCAACAACAAATAAATGATTAAATCACAGCATTAAAAAGAGAGAAGAAGAAGCAAACAGTTTATTACAGAGTTCGTCCCTGGTGGCCTACATCTCCGGGTCCGCTTTCAAGTGGGCATCTGTTTTTATTAGGATTGATCTTGAGGAATTTATTTACACATAAATGAATCAAAATGACTATGCTCGTAGGCACTTCCAGACTCTGTATATAAAAATTAATCTCTCTCGCCTTTCCAATGCCTGTCTCTGTGCTCAATTCCCACACCCGACGGCTAAGCAATGCTACAAACAAATTGCCTATGTCCTTCTGAACCTGAACTTCAAAACTTCAATGTCCTCAATACAAAGATGTCATGGTTTAAATAAGGTTTCACTCGAACTACGGATAGCCAAAATTGGCACTTAGTTGAGCAAATCATGTGAATGGGTATCGAATCCCTTAATTTACATAACCCTAGGGATAAGGTTGTTAACCTTAGGTGTTGAATTAAATTCAAAAACCCAAATATAAACCATATAATAAAAACCTTAGCCATTCGGACTAACTAACTGAGTGGAGGATTTAACTTTCGGCATGCGATCAGTGGGTAGACAGGTTGGCCCGACAGTTACAGTCTAACCCAGTGGCTTTTGGCTTATCCGCTACGGTTTCTGCACGACTGATCACATGGCGATCTCCCAACGGTTGTGGTTATGTCTGGCGGTTACACAGTAAACCATATCTTCTTTGTTGCAGTTTTCATTCAGACCTGTCACATGTTCAATCTCCTGACATGCGGTTTAAGGCTGGCGATTTACATTACAACAGTCTCCACCGTTGTTTATCTAAGGCATGTCAACAAACTTCGACACGGTTTCATAACTGCGCGATTTAGCAAGCACTGTGGGTTGATTTATATAGTTTTATAATGTATTTAAACCAACTCCCGAACCTTAGAATTAAGGTTTATGTAATGATTTTATAATAGGCTTTGACTTTGTGCTTTAGATTTTTTTTTACAATATAGGCTAGGGTTTAGAAATAGGATTTTTACCATAGCGCTTATCATTTAAGTTTAATGCGCTAGGTTCTAACACCATAGGTTTTTAGGTTTAGCATTTAGGTTTGTATGTATAGGGTTTTAGGCTTAGGTACTAGGTTAGATTTAAAAACCATAGATCTTTACATTGTAAGGTATTTTACCCTTTTTAACCCAAATTTGAATCACTTGACGACCATGCCATGAACCTAACACTGACGCATTGACGAAATTTCCAGACTGGAGACTGAACTGGACATCAAACTGCTGGAGTTGACTGGACCTTTATGCTTAACTGTAATTGACAAGATCCTCCTGGATCAATCCTCTCCACTTGAAAGTAGACAATAAGTGAGAATACAACTCTCTCACTTTCATCTTGACTTTGATGACATACAACGATACTTGATCGTCAACCTGAAAATGATGCTTATCATGGCGCAATTTGATCTTGACTTGACTCAATGCTTGTTGTGGCACAGAAAAAATTAAGGCTTTAGTGTAAGCTTGATGAACATAAGTTAAAAATTCATCCCAAAACTTAGGATTTTTACTGCAATTACCTCGAAGAATATGTATCTCAGTCCTCTTCACCATTTCTTTCTATCCTTGAACCAAATCCATGCTGCCCCATGGTTGCAAAGGAACTGGAAGTGGCATGTGCAAACCAATCTTTCGATTGCATGGCTTGCTTATCGAACACATTAAACATCCCTCTATGTACTTCACAATTGTTTCATACATATGAGGCCAGTAATAATACTTTTGACTTTGTGTCGTAGTCTTTCTTATGACGAAATATCCTGCAATATGAGAAAGATGAACTTCCCGAATAACCTGCACTCTTTTTATCTGAGAATCATGAGTTAGTGATTCAAAATTGTATTTGAAATCATCATCAGTTCTATACTGTTCTACATAACTTTCATGAATCAATGAAATTTTATGCATTACTACTGAAGCATTCAAAGACAACATATCAACTACTTTACTTGTTACACCTTCCTTGTCCTTAATTACTAAGTGAATTTGCTGAATAAATCCCATCCAATTGTAGTGAGATTGTTGCAACTTAGTATATGACTGAAAGTATTGAAGCAACTGATAATCTATGTGAATCACTGTTTCCATTTCATACCCTTTAAAATCTTTTTTAACTTCATATGGTTGTTGATGATCTATCAATGCTGTGAAATTTTTCTGCTTAAGTGAATCAAATTTAAAATCGACACTTATTCCCCATGTCTCGTTTTGCTTATGAGCCAAAATTATGGGTGAACTGTATGGAGATGAACTAAGTCGCATTTATTCTTTTTCATTCTTCTCTAGAATTTGTTGCTTTATTTCTTTATGCTCTATAATTGACTTGTGATACATTCCATTATCAGGGGCATCAGACATCAACTACATCTCATGTGATATTTCCTTTTTATGAAGTAGATGTTTTGGTTCTTTAACTAGATCTTGAAATGAATCTACATTTTTAACCAAATTACCTTCATACTGAAATTCACAACCTGAACAAGTATCATTAAGATCCTTATGTTGCTCTTTTATCAACACGAGTATGTTTCTCTTACTTGAACTAATTAAGCACTTCATCTGATTAGCATTGAGTAAATTCAAGTGATTTTGAGTTTTATGTGCCCTTACGATATATTCAATTCCACATTTCTTGAGATGATACTTATGTTCCTTCCTATAAAATACTACATCACGGTCATAGAGATAAGGGCTTCCTAAGACAATTCCACATATCTCTAACGGTATCACATCTAGATCCACTTCGTCAATATAGTTAGCTGTGATTGCAAATTTTAACCGACATTGTTTGGTAACATGAATTTTAGATTGTTCCTTTAACCATCCTAAAGGATA
Source organism: Pinus albicaulis (assembly GCA_034641835.2). Lineage (NCBI taxonomy): Eukaryota > Viridiplantae > Streptophyta > Pinopsida > Pinales > Pinaceae > Pinus > Pinus albicaulis. The sequence continues at coordinate 79,333,329 of CM076581.1, read as the reverse complement.
TGGTTTTGGACGATTATGTGTTTTCAAACCCAATTGTTTAACCAATGACTCAGAAATCAAATTTTCCTGTGATCCCGTATCGAACAATGTATCTATCTTAGTATTCTTTGAAGTTACCCTTATATGAAATAACTCGATTATTTTTCCTTCATTCAACTGTGTGATATTTGAAGAGGCAGAAGTACTAGCTTCAGATATTTTACCTGTTGTAACCATAGGAGTGATTTTTCCTTCATCACCTGAATCGGATCCCAATTCCAAGCCTTGTTGGATTGTTGTTTCAGCCTTCTTTTCACCCTTATTCGTTTGGATCTTCTTTGGCTTTAGTTCCAGATGAAGTTTCCAAAACCTAGCTTCATCATGACCAATCCTTTGGCAATGTGTATAGGTAGGTATTTCATCTTCCTTTTGAGCTATGGTAGTCTTATCTCCCTTTGAATTGCCTTTCTTTTTGTTGTCTTCAGTTTCCATCTGCTTGGATGCCTTTGGTGTAAAATTGAATGGTCTACCACCTTATTCGACATGAATATATTGAACACAAACTTCATAAAAATGATTAGGATTGAACATTAATAATGTATGTTGCGAATATTAATGCAAACTGCCAATATGCTTCAACAAATTTTCTTTTGTGTCCAAAGAAATACTAATTTCTAACGTGCAATATTCCCACTTTAGCACACAGCTAAATGGAATATTAAATTTTGTTGTTTACACATAGGAGGTAAATAAATGGGTAAGGAGGCCCATACATTTCAGAAATAAGAATAAAATCCCTCATAGTGTGAAAAGGGATCATCACAGGAGCTAGATTTCACACCCTCATGTGTGAAAGAGGACATTTGCATGTGGACAAGGTCAAGTTTGACCAAGTCAACAGAGCTGGGCTAGGAGGTGGAGATCATCTTATGGGAGAATATAGGGATAGTGGGAGGAAGATTCGTTGGTGGAGGAAACCCTAATGAGTGGGACCCAAGGGGAGAATGCTTCCATTTGTTTAAAAGGAGGGCAAGGAAGCCATAGTAAGGCATGTTATGGATTATTGATTTCATTGTCTATTTAGACTTTGTGCATTATCTTACTGTTTAGCAGAGTTGCACTACTTCTTAGCACAAGGAATTCTTGTTTATGAATTCCTTCTCCTTACAAGAGAGGCCTCTTGAAGGAGATTTCTCTTCATTTCTCCACATTTAGGCTTCAGGCCAAGCATCCTCCTTCAGCTACAATGCAGTTTATGTTTAGAGTTGGGTTGTGTTGCAGGGTGTTGCAGTGGAGGTTACTGAACACCACTTCCGGAGCTTATCTTTTAGAGGAGGGAGCTTTCTTTCCTTTGGGTGATCAGTTGGGAATCCCTTGGAGCATATTGCAGATCTTGGCAGTTGGCCAACACACTTTCTTGCACCTACAGTACAATGTCGCTCAGTGACTGTGTTATTTTCAATGAGTATTTGCAGTGAGGGATTATAGTGATTGTCGGAGGGTGAGATATTCAGTGTTAGGATCAGCCTTTCACTTGGAAGATCCATTGGAGGAGGTCTATTTGTCTGATGCAGAATATTCATCCATCTCCATCCAGTTCCAGTTCTTGAGTTGCAGCTACTACTGAAACTCCGACATTTCTGCAATTTTGCATATTTCATCCAATCCTTCCAGGATTGTCTTGAGATAGTGTTTGGGAGCATAGATCTTCACTCCCAATGTTGTATGAGCCATCTATATATATGTATGATATTTCACATTCCCATGTAGCAGTGTACCTTCTATGACTGCACAGTACATGTTCATGAGCATTCTACAATATAGCATCATTCCACTTTTTTCACATGTATTCATGAGAGGCTTGTTTTCCTTGATCATTTGAGTTTTATTGTTCATGTTTGCTGCTGATTTATATAATAAAATGGATCCATGGTTTCCATACATTTTTTTATAATGTTATTAACGGTTATTTCCAATTTATGTTTATGTATTGTTGGATCTCCAATTTAGGAATACTATAAGATATTCCTAACATTGTAGAATTTCCCTATTTTGGGATATTACATAACGCTTTCTTTCTGAATTCCTATGTGAACTCTTGAAAATTTTGTCCCTTACCCTTTCGCAAGCGTTTCCAATCAATTACAGCTTGCTGTGTGTGACCCAATGGATATAATTGTTTCTTTAGAGCTTTAATAAACTTATTCCATGAGTTGATAATTTTCCTTTATGCTTTAAATCTATCTGTGTCTTAATTTCCCACCAGATCAAAGAAGTACCCCCCATTCTAAGAGTAGCTAATTGGATCTTTGTCTTATCATCAGTAATATCTTGAATACAACAATAGAATTCTAACTATTTTACCAAATTATCTAGTTTCTCAAGGTTTATTTCACCATCATACACAGGTAGTTCGAACTTAACATCAAGTTTCAATAGTGGACTCTTAGGTTTCTCTTATTTCTCTGATTCCAAACTAGAAGTAGAAGAGGAAGAAGAAGATGATGGAGATAACGAAGCAGAAGGAGATTTATCTGCCTTGCCTTTACCCTTGTCCTTCTTTGATGCCTTTAATGATGAGGTTGCATCTCTCGTCTTCTTTTCTTCATATAATTCTACCAAAATTTGCTGCATGTTTAGAAACATCTGTTGGATTTGATTCTCATCCATGGGTTTCTTCTCAGTAGCTTTGGGAGTCCCAACAGTCTCAGTACCTGTCATCGTTGATTGATGATCGACTTTCCGCTTTCCAATCTCTGGATCGAATTCCTCAAGCTCGCCTTTTCCACGTTGCAATCCCAACCTGGTTAACATCCACTAACAAACAAACTACAAAGCACAACATGCTCTGATACCAAAAATGATCTGAATGTGATCGAATAAAGTGCTTAAGCAACTAGATTAGTTTGTCCTTTAGATTGACTGTTAATTGAAGAAATCTTTTAAATGAAAGACAAAATAAAACAATAGAAAATAAATGATTAAATCATATCATAAAACAGAGAGAAGAAGAAGCAAATAGTTGATTACGGAGTTCGTCCCTAGTGGACTACATTTCCAAGTCCGCTTTCAAGTGGGCGTTTGTTTTTATTAGGATTGATCTTGAGGAATTTCTTTACACAGAAATGAATCAGAATGACTATGATCGTAGACACTTCTGGACTTTGTGAACAGAAAGTATTATCTTGCCTTTTCGATGCCTGTCTCTGCACTCAATTCTGACACTCAACGGCTGAGAAATGCTGCAAACAAAACTGCCTATGTCCTTCTAAATCTGAACTTCAAAACTTCAATGTCCTTAATACAAAGATGTTATGGTTTAAATAAGGTTGCACTCGAACTATGGATAGCCAAAATTGGCACTTAGTTGACCAAATCATGTGAATGGGTATTGAATCCCTTCATTTACATAACCCTAGGGATAAGGTTGTTGACCTTAGGTGCTGAATTAAATTCAAAAACCCAAATATAAACCATATAATAAAAACCTTAGCCATTCGTGCTAACTAACTGGGCAAAGGATTTAACTTTCGGCATGCGATCAGCGGGCAGATAGCTTGGCCTAGTGGTTACAATCTAACCTAGTGGCTTTTGGCTTATCCACCGTGGTTTCTGCATGACTGATCACATGGCGATCTCCCGACGGTTGCAGTTATGTCCAGTGGTGACATCGTAAACCATATCTTTTTTATTGCGGTTTTTGTTCAGACCTATCACATGTTCAATCTCCCAACACATGGTTTAAGGCTGGTGGTTTTCATTATAACGGTCTTCGCCGCTGTCTATCTAAGGCCTGTCAACAATCTCTGACACGATTTCATAACTGCGCGGTTTAGCAAGCATTGTGGGTTCATTTATATAGTTTTATAATGTATTTAAACCAACTCCCGAACCTTAGAAATAAGGTTTATGTAATGATTTTATAATAGGTTTTGAATTTTTACTTTAGGTTTTTTTTTACATAGGCTTGGGCTTAGAAATAGGATTTTTACCATAGAGCTTATCATTTAAGTTTAATGCACTAGGTTCTAACACCATAGGTTTTTAGGTTTAGCATTTAGGTTTGTATGTATAGGGTTTTAGGCTTAGGTACTAGGTTAGGTTTTAAAACCATAGATATTTATATTGTAAGGTATTTCACCCTTTTTAACCCAAATTTGAATCACTTGATAACCATTCCATGAACTTGACACTGACACATTGACGAAACTGGCGGATTGGAGACTGAACTAGACATCGAACTACTGGAGTTGACTGGACCTTTCTGCTTAAGTGTAATTGAACAATATCCTCCTAGATCACTTCATAGCAACCAATTGGTCATGAATTCTAGTGCTTTCCCTTCTGTCTTCATACATAATATGCACCATATCCTTCAGTATTTAGAAGTCTCGCTTCATTTCTTCATCGAAGAATCTTGTGAAGGAGGATGATTTTGAAAACTCACTTGAATAAGTTATCATCATTATGTCAATGAACTAAATAAATTCAATCATAATTCAAAAGCTTCAAAAAAAATTTATAAAGATTCTAAACAAAATGGTTGTAGATTCAAGCTCTCCTTCAAACAACCACTTTTGCAAACAATTCCTCTTGTGCTTCAAGGGCTGCCTTGAGGTCCTTTGGGTAAGGATAATTCCTTCAACCTTCTTCATTCTTGTCCTCTTCCGAACTTAAGCCAACAATATATCCCCTTCACCTCTAGCAAATTCAAACTTGTAAGCAACAGTCAATTTTCAAACAGTCAAATTCTTTGAACTGTTAAGCACGTTTCAAGTCAAACAAGCAACCTAGTGCTCTGTCAATTAAGAAAAGAAGTGCTTTGATACCAAAATGATCTGAAAATGGGTGGATAACTTGAAATTTTTATTCACAAGCACCTCCCATTCAGTTAAACAAATAAATGATCTTGCTTATACATGACTGTGTGGAAATGAATACTTGAAAATAGGTGTATGTTTTTTAACTATTTAAGGGCTTTAAGAACATTTTTTTTTGTTAATTTTAAGCATTTTCAACAACCATAAAGTGTAGAGAATAATAAAAAGCACATAACATTAAATTTAATAAAGGATTTCACCTGAATATCATGAGATACGTCTCCTTGAGCCTATGTCAATTGACTTGGATCTTTGGGATTATGATGGAAAATATCTCTTACAAGTTAAAAAATAAACTCCAATGGTTATATAAACTAAAACAATGGGTTTGTAATACCATCATACCACTGTCATGTTTGTCCTCACTCTAAAGAAATCACTAGGCTTCCCTTAGAATTGATCTCTGCTGTTGGTGCCTTAAGATTCCTTGAGATTCTCTATGGCACAAACCCCTTAAGAAACCATTTTATATCCTTGAAATCTCACCTACTATCTCCATCACATATTATACCTCAAAAATATACTGATCATTTTCTCAAAATGATCTTTGGCTCCCTAATCTAGGCCTCCATCCATTGTTGGCCCTAAGCTGCCTGAAACTTCCTTGTGGCTTCTTGACATTCAGAAGTATTCAAATGACTCTTTAAATCCTTCCATTGGATTCATAATGTCAAAAATATTCATAATAGACTATTCACTTGCAGAAATTGGCTTCCAGCTACTCTGGTTACACCTCCAACACCTAGTGGCACCCTTGGCTCTAGGTTCACTGAAAACTTCCTTCAAGAATATCAATCTTCAAAAGTCTTCAAAAGCTTATGAAAATACTTCCAATGGATGAATAAGGCTCATTATAGTGAAAAATTACTATTGGTTTACTAAGAATGGATACTGGCTTCTCTAGATAGGCCTCATTCTCCTCTTGAAACCTGATGGCCCTCGTGGCCCTTGGAACTTCTATGAAGTATCTCAGCCTTCAGAAGTGATCTAATGCCTCTTAAAAACTCACCATTAGTTATATAATTTCCTTAACATCCAAAATTTACTATTGGCACACTGATAAAGGCCTCTAGCTGCCCTGGCTAGGCCTCATTCTGTTGTTGGCCCCTGATGGCCCTTGGAACTTATCTGAAGCAAACACCTACTCAAAAGTCCTCTAATGGATCTGAAACCCTCACCAATGAGTTTTTAATGTATTATATAGTCTAAATTTACTATTCACACTCTCATGATGGTCGAATCTAGCTCAAGATAGAGCCTAAACAACTTTTCCCAGTTTCACCCTAAATTAGCTCAACTAAAAATGGAGTAACTGCACTTAACTCCAGTCAAAATAGCCATTTGGAAAAAAATGACATGCTTCTCTATATTATACACAAGTGCTAACTGTGATATTAAATTCTATGAATATGGTTGGGCACATGTCATAAAATTTGTGGCCTTTAAATTGTAACCCCCACGGAAACTACTCACAAACTACGGTGAAAAGTTTTGAACTGGAGTTTAGTTCACGGTTAGTGAAACTGTGGAAACTAACCATGCGATGTGATATGGCTTAGCCTAAATTCTAGAAACTATTATTGTGCCGTGGTTTATGTATTGTGCCTGGAATTGAGCCGTGGCCACATGGGGAGAGGCTGGCTCTCGAGGCTAGCCCTTCCCGCCCCCCGATATGCGCAACCACCAAAATTTAAATAAAACCTAAAACCATAATGGTTAAGAAACTCTGGTAGAGAAGACAGTTAAGGCACCTGAATGCTGGGCAGGAGGTTGCAGGGTCGATCCTTCGACCCTCAACCAAAATTTTACTGCATTGTTCATGGGCCATGTGGCGGCTTCTGATTGGTCAAAACCCAAACGTACACCCAATCTGCCAATAGAACTGTGCCACTTGTCAGCGTCTAATTCATCCAGAAGGAATATTTCAGGGAATATTCTAAGGAATATTCTAAGAATATTCCCTCGAATATTATATTTTTTTAATTTCCAAAAACCCAGTCAAATGTGGTCAAAAGACAAAACTTTCAATTTACTGGATTTTTCAAATCGCGATAACTTCTTTAGATTTGGATTAGGGAAGGTCCCAATGTACCTAGAGAAGACGTTGACTAGCCTCACCTGGACTTTCTGGAGGGTACTCTTCACTTTGAGATGGCATAGTGGAGTTAATTGCACTGGATTGTTTCATTAAGCATGTTGTCAGGGTAACTGTTCCAACCACCGATTTTCCACATTAATTTCCACCATGTTGGATTTCATCAACAACCAACACTTTTATTGTGGAAACATATTGTTTATGTGTGGTTTGTCTCTTAGATTTTGTAGGTGTGTGTTCATTTTCTTGATTTTTTTTAGTGACCTTAGGTGTATTCTTTTGAAATTTTTTGATTTAGTGTGTTAAAAGATTAATCGTGGCTGAATTACCAAGACATTCATGTAGAATGCAGGGGAAACTGCCTGAATATACACCCAATCAATTGGAAAAATTTAAAATTGAAAGAGTTCAACAATTAGGAATCAGGTCTACTAAACAAGGAGAAACATCCATTGTAATACATCCCGATTTCAAAGTTAATCAACCTTAGATAATTTAAAAATATCAAGAACAACCAGAAATTTCTGAAGGAATTATAGTTGAATCTGTTACTGGTGAATTTTCAGATACTCAATTCACCGAACCTGAAATATCTGAACTTGAATCTAAATCTACTTCATCTAAGTCACCTTCGGATTTCATAGCCCTGACTCCTGGTCGTCCTCGTTCACCTTGAGTGAAACTTCTTATTACTAAGAATATTCCTCTTGGCCTAATTAGTATTGAAGATATTTCTAACACGGAAGAAGAGATCACAATTCCTTCACATCAAGAATATTTAGATCTAAGGTTTGGTGAAAAAATTTACCCTTTCTTTCCTTTTAGACTGGATCCTTGGTATCATCAAATTACCAAATTTCTACATAACACTGGTTACAATCATTCACCATGCCACATACCTTTCTACTCTATACCCAGAGGTAGTTGCATGGCTTCACCAAAAATGTCTACTGAGTCATCTATGTTTTCTTCATCAGCAGAATTTTTTTTATATGGTGGTCCATTGGTTCCTACTGGGTACCAGTCGCTCTCTGTCACTTTCTCAGGAGCATCTCCATCTTTTTAAACTTTTAAAAAATCAATTGGTCTCTATGAATCTACAACCAAATGTTTGAAAACGAAAAATGTCTATATTTTTTCCGGAAATATTTCTCAAGCTAGCTCTCAAGGTGGCTATGTAGCGCCTGGGGGCAGTAATCTCTTCAAGGGGAACAACCTCTCCAAGGGAAACAACCTCTCCAAGGGCAACAACCTCTCCAAGGGAAACAACCCCTTCAAAGGCAGTTACCTTTCCAAGGGTAGAAATTTTATCAAGAGTAGTTATCCTTTCAAGGAGGACAACCTTTTTCTAGAACTTATCCCTTGGTTGTAGGATCAAATTTTCCCAGTAATTATCAAACTTATGTTCCAATGCCTCAAACTGGTTATCGTCAACCTTATGTATTGCAACCTTTGATGGTAGCTCCTTACTGAGGGGTTAATACTGTGTGAGATCCTTTTGTTATCACTATTAAAAATTTTCCAAATTTGGATAGATTGCTTGGTTCCTAGTCATGGTTTTTATATAGGTGTGAAGTCATGTTAAGTTTTTAGGGGTTAAGTGATAGGGTTAGAGTCTCATTTCCATTCACAAAATAAAGTCTAGCAACCTTATTTCATACAATGACAATCTTATACCATGTTTGGAAAGTCAAATTTTAAACCATTTTGAAAAAAATTTGATTAAGCCACGAAACCACGTTTTCGTAGCGCAGATAGTGTAAAAAACTGCTTTTGTGCTATGAAAACGATGGTCATTTCGTATCGCAAAACCCTGAATTTGCATTGAACGCACTATGAAATTGGGGATTCATAACATGTCTTGTCAGTTATCAAATCCACCAGAATTCCGTTAATCATTCATGATTAGGTGTCAGCCATGAGTCTTTTCTCACGCATGCAACCATTCATAGCCATCATAACGTTCATTTGAGCTCATTTGTCTTATGTCATTTTCAAATTTCAAAGGGGTTAGTTTTGGTTTTATTGTCTCATGAAAGAAACATATGATGCATACCCTTCCCAAATGGTAAGCTCATGGTAAGAGGAAACCAAAGCTTCTTTTTCATTCATCAAGCGAGGCAGTGTCTCTAATCAAGTGAGGCAGTTTATCAAGCCAGACAGTTAGTTATAGGTTTTCAAAAGCATTCAGGAAATTCAAGGAAAAGATGACAGAGGAAAGGAAGAACCATTGATCAAGCCATTGTTTAAGGATGGAGCTTGAAAGCATAGAGGCTCTTACAAAAGACAAATCAGTTGAGGAGGCCTTCAAGAAGGCAGGATGTTGGAAGTTCTGTGAAAAATTGCAGGGAGGTCATAATCAAGTGACAAAATAATTTTCTCTTCATTTCATAGGTTTGAATACAAAGGTTAGTCTTTTAAACTTGACAATTTCTCCTGAAATTATATCATCAGTGATAGAGATTCCAAGGGGAGAAGAAATATGGTTCAAAAACTTCAGGTTTGATATGGAACCTTGTAAAAAAAATTTGAAACCAGGGTTTGAAGAAATAGATTTAACTAAAGCAGTACCAAGAAGCTACATCAAGGACACATATGCCAATCTGCTCTACAACATTCAAAGGTGCTTCACCTGTGAGGTAAGATACCATCAGGTGTACTCTTATCATTTCAAACTCCTGTTGCATTTTACTGGAATAATTTCTTTGGATTTTCCTTTCTTCATGTTTCGAAGTTTAGCTAAGATGGCAGATAAAGTGCAGATGAAAGCTCAATACTTTGAAACTTCACTTTTCCATCATGGTCTAGTTAAATTGATTGTTTTACATGAAATTCAAAGGATAAAAAGAGAATGGTGTACATTTTTTTTTTTTTGTGGATTTGGGGTGGAAACACAAGGAGCGGGAGTTAGCCCTAGGACCAAAGAAAAATCATGATCAGAAACCAGTGACCCTGCAGAGACAAGATAAAAACTATTTGTCAAGTTAAAGCCTAGAAAGAAAGTGAAAGATCCAGAGATTAAAACTCCAATGATTATTAAAGAACCCCTCAAACTGCACAAAATCGGACAACCAAGGTAAGGAAAGAGTACAGGAACAGTCAACCAGCAAATCAGCCCATAAAATATTGACTAGAAGTCAAATAGCAAGGGAAAAAGGAAAAACATTGGTTTCAGAAGAAGATCTAGGTTTAAAGGGTAGTTTGAATGATATTTTATAGGCTATTGATATTGAGGAATCTCCTTTAGTTCAGGAAGATTTTATAAGTTTGGATGAAGGGAAATCTAAGAATATCAAGTCTTCCAAAAAGATGGATTTTAATGATGAAATTTCAGAGTTTGTGTTCAAGCCCAGAAGGCCTTTAACTAGGAATTAAAAAAAGTTTCAAGGGCTGGATGTGGAGTTAGATAAAGCTGGAGAAGTTTCAAATGTTTATGAGGATCCCATAGACATGTCATCACCAATGCCTGAAGATGACAGAAACAAAGTTTTCAACACTCAAAGAGAAAAGAGCATTTACGAAGGAATTAAAGAAAGGTTGAGACTAGATAACCTTGAAATTGCTAAGATTAAGAAGAAAGAAAGAGAACATGCTATTGAGAAGACAAAATTCAATAGAATAAGGGCTCTGTGGGAGGTTGAAAAAATTTCCAAAACTGAAACAGTTAGCAGTGAAGCCCAGTACTTTACTTGGACTGTCCCTGAAATCAAAGAGGCAAGATCTATGAGGATGATTAATGTTAAATTGAGGGCTACCGACAAGAGATTAAAGAGAGAGATTGAAGATCTTGAAATTCAATTGACAAATTTTGAAGGTCAGCTACAACAGAGGTAGAGCAAGAGTAGTAAGTGACAAATCCTTAGTACATTTTTTTTTTTTGAAGGACATCACTTTTTGAAGATATTGCAAAATTGACTTATTTGGATCATTAATTTCTATTAAAATCAAAAGGGAAATCATAAAAAGGTTGTATATACTCTTAAAATCTGAAAATTATGAAAAGAATGTGTAAAAAGGAGATATACAGTAGTTTCGTAGCGCGCTTCTATGAAACTACTGTAGGTGCATTTTTTAAACATTTTTGTAAAAACTTTGAGAGATAAAGGGCTTGGTTTCCAATTTTTGTTGCTGCTGGTGGTTAGAAAAGGTTCACAAATGAAATTCCAAGTCTCAAGACAATAGAAAGTGGATGGTTGAGAGATGTTTTACGAAGATACAAATTCTGTGCTACGAAAACAACTACTCATTTCATAGCACAGCCATATCATTTCTCCTTTTAATTTTTCAAAAGGCTCAGTTTCTATACAGGTGGAAAAGCATGGTTTCATGGAAGTGATAATAAATTTCACTTATCTTAAAAGGTCCATATTTCCAGCAAAAAGGGTTCGAAAATTTTCAAAGAAGGAGAAGGCTAAATTATAGGAAACATGTCCCCTCTTATGTAGGGCAAGTAAGACATGAACTAGCATGATAGCATAACAAGTTTGAAAGCATCATCAAAGTTGAAGATATGGAGGAAAAACTGTCAGAGATATCATTTTAGTTCTAGATAAGGTTGTTTAGACATATAATAAGGATTTTTACTCCTATTTGTATTAGGACTTATAGAAGAGATAGTTAATTATCTGTTTCGGGGAAAATCACCCTAGAGGTTTGTTGGGTCGAAACCTCCACAGATCAGGGCATGCTATTCAGAAGGACTCACACACAACCATACTTAAATGCTAAAGACTAGGTAACAACGATAGCAGGACTCACCCGTAGTCCTATGTTCGATGTAGATCCCGCGGGGTCCAAACCCCCAGCAACCTTTCTTCCTCCTTAACCTGGAAAACAAGAAAGAACGTGCACGGAAACCTAGTTGTACAGCATATACTTCTTCTAAACATTAGTGCAATCCATGTGAAACATTATATAAACCATAATAAATGCTTAATAATCAATCTTTTCACATATACAAATAGATATTAACACGTAAGTTCAGGAACAAGATGGTTCTTCATTATTACGAATAGCATGTACAGTAGTAAAAGTGGAGAGATCACCTGAATCCTTCCATGATCTTCGAGCAGACTGTCGTCCGGATTCGTCCCGCCCTTGCCTCACTAAGATCCTTTCTAGAATTGTGCACTCGAGATGGCATATAAATGGATGAACATCTCCAGGAAACAAGGGTTTCCTGATATAAATCTGGGAAAGTGCAGGAGGCACGGGGATTCAAACTTGAACTGGGATTCCAACAGAGTATAATGTCTATAAATTTCTCTCCCTTAGGCCATACACATGAGGGGCTTTTATACTCCCTCAAAGTAGTTTCATCAGTTGGAAACTGTCCGCCACGTGCTGGGGTGGTTGAACTACTAGATTAACCATCAACCCAACTCGAAAATAGGGAATTTTAATATATTTTTAATGATTTTTAATGGCATACGCGGGAAATTACATGTGGACTCGCGTATACATGCGGAAAAGTCTGGGCATACTTGCGTATGGGGATTTTAACACTGCTTTTAGTGAATTTGTTCAAGTCTGTAGGAATGGGTGCCCAAAGCCATAAAAGCAATCATGAATCATATGAAGGTGAAAAATGATGCTATAACAGATGCCCCCTAATATATGAGGTCAGAAGGGGTACATGATGGCCGAAATGTATTATGCACATAGAAAGAACTTTGCAAGGACAAGAGAGGACTTCACCAGATTTCAACCTGCCAAAAACCAATGAAAGAAAATAGAGAGTCAACTCATGCTGAGGCGGGCATACCCATGCTCAGTCAAAAATACATCATATGGAAAGTACTGAATAGATCCAACATGTATACAAGTATAGCTGAACTGAAAGTACACAATGAATCATCTAAGCATGGCCCGGAAATATCAGTCTGAATCAATGTCCAAGTATCACATATAGAAAGCTGATCAAGGATGCTGCAACTGGATGTCTGATCATATAAGTAACTGAATCTCCAAGTACCAAATCATAAAGGGTAGATCTCATGGTACAATCACGCAACTCGGGAGCCAACATATAAGATGCTGTTGTACAGAACTGCAACATATAAGGGTGGACGGCATCACTGGCAGAAACTGAATGGAATGTCAAAAGTGAACCGAGAAATGCTGATGCAACCCGAGGTCTTCACCGATAACTATGGCACAATTCTACACAATGGGAATAAATGAGCTGAAGTCGACCATGTGAGAAATCGTTGGATTACCAGTCAATGATGTGTATCGTTAACCAATGCGAGACAACCCACCAATAATGAAAATGAGTGTCAAGGTGCCCCAGTACAATCTAAAAAGTGTGAATGAATGAGTTGAAGTCGAACACTTGAAAGAATCTACCAATCAGGAGGCAATGATGAATCCCCACTGTCGATAGCGAAGAGTCTACCACTGATGACTACAAACCCTAAGGTACTGACAAAAAGACTCTAGACCTTATTCCTAGAGCAATGAGTCGGAGTCGATGGGAAAAGATCTGCTGGAAGGAAGGCATTAAGGCATCCCACATCAGTCCAGCGCGAGTGTAACCCGCAGGCCAAGATTTGGAAGGAATCGGACGAAGTAGAGTGACGGAACCAAACCGAAGTACGTTTCTAACATGCACAAGATGAAGCTAGCGCATGGAAGAAACCCTCTGAACCAACCAATAATGAAAGCTGACACAGAGGTGAGAAATCCACCGATAGGGTCAAATGGAAATCAAGGTACTGCATGAATCCCAAGTGTGATAATGTATGCTGACGTTGAACACAGGGGAAACGACTCAGTCGAAGACCCATAATGATGATCAAATGCTGAGCACAAGGTCACCTATCAATGATGGAAATAGGGCCAGGGTGCAGCTCTAGGTTTTCCCTCAGAGCAATGTGTCATAGTCGATAAGAGACAAACCCGCCAGCAAGAAGTCAATGGAGACCTTCTCAAACCAGCATGAGCAAAGGACCAAAACATATGATGTGATAGAACAAGATACTGACAAGACCGGGAAGGCCGACTGAATAATGAGTCAAGAGACACTGCAGAATGGCCGACTCTAGTTAGACTTCCCTTGAACAAAAGCATGACTCATGATGACCATGGAAGTAAAAAGTAACACTGTATAAGTCTGTTATGTAGGAGGCAGAACAAACTTTCCATATGATTGGAAGAGATAACCAACTGGGGGAGAACTGACAAGTGAAACAAGGTAAAGGCTGAACCTAGGTCAAAACTAAAACCATCCCAAATGTAGGAAATGTATATAAGTATATGTGCTTTGTTCAAGGGCGACAAAATGACACTGTACTGCCATCAAAATCACGAAGTTACATCCCGTTCCCGCTCTTTTTGTTATATTTGATTTTTTTGTCTTTTTCATATAATAAGCCTGAAAAAGAATAAAAGAATGCTATGGTACAATGGATAGAACGAGTATCAAGAAACAGATGCACTAGTTCCTGGGATTGGAATGATCCTATGCTCAATGCAAGGTGGCGGAAACTGGTAAGCGATACTCAGAGGAATGTTCCATCCATGGGTATAAGGGTGTCAAGTCGCGATAGCTAAGTGCATGCAATGGTTTAACTTGTACAGATAGACAAGGTCAAAAGTTGGCTTAAACATTGAGTCCAAATGAAGCCGGCTAAAGGCCGGGATAAACAAGTAGCCAATATGCAATGCAGTAATACAACTCAACAACACCAGGGAGCCTCTAGGGTAATAGCCAGAAAAATGATAGTGAGGAAGAAGAAGAATGAAGCTTCAACACATAAGTCATGGCGGGACTAAAGAGGACTCCCGAGCCTACATAAAACGCAACATGGGCAACAAGTGATAGCGAGGAACTAACTAGGAAGCCCATGTAAAGGAAGGCTCTACCACCAAGTCATGATTAAATAATCGGCGAGTGAAATGGGTGTAATACTCATGACTTGATGGGATCGACCCTATGGCAAGTGATCAAAATGGAGGCTAGTATGCAAAATGCAACAGAAAGTGGATTCCCTAACCTATATGCCAGTGAAGATCATATACCTGCCATGACGGGTCAGCAGTCATGGATCAAAATCCGGAAAAATCTCAAAAATCGTCAAAATGTACCTGAAAACATACCAAACTGGGCACTTCCAAGCATCTGGGTTATGCAGCTTAAGATAGATTGAAAAAATAAGCATAACAAATTTTTGCAAAAATTTTCAACTTTTTGGGCATAAATAGACAAATTACCTCATATTTGGTTCATTATTACATTGTTGATTTGGAAAAAAGTGCTCTGGAGAAAAAAGCTTCTTTCGGCAAAACAGGAGCAACCGACCGTCGAAATCCACCGAATTTGTCAGGTAAGTTCATCAATCTCCTTGCTATTCATTTTTTTCATTCATAAATTAAAATTTAGGAATTTTCACCATAGAATCTCTTGCAAAAAATCACAGGTTTGCACATACGCAGGTTGGTAATGACCAAGTCGCGTATACATGCGACAAATAAAGTCGTGTATGCGCAGCCCAATATGGAAAATGCGTAGCTAATGAATGGATTATTGAAATTTGATAGGATGACCATCTCATGGAGAGATCGTGAACACATTGCAATAGACAATGAAGTCATGCAGAACCAAGCATCACTAAATATTCTTTGGAATTGTGGATTACTCAAGTTTTTCAAAATTCCAAATATGAAGAGCAATGTCCGGTTGCTCGAAATGCTTGTGAACTATTGGGAACTGGAAGAGGACTTCTTTATGATA
This sequence comes from Pinus albicaulis, assembly GCA_034641835.2. Lineage (NCBI taxonomy): Eukaryota > Viridiplantae > Streptophyta > Pinopsida > Pinales > Pinaceae > Pinus > Pinus albicaulis. Next base: position 79,317,641 of record CM076581.1, on the reverse strand, counting down.
GATCAGATGCCCATACGCATTGAAGTGGAAGACATATATTTTATCACTGGACTCTCCCGGAGGGGGGAGCCAGTAGACTTGCACGGTAAGCCTTTGGGAGGGCTCACCATGGAAGATTATGTCCACGTGTACTGCGTACAGGGTTCCAAGAAAGTTGGAACTCAAATTGCAATCAAATATTTAAGGGATTTGCACATGAAAATCCTCCTTTTCACCATTGGCAGAGTGGCAGGATCTGCCTCCCTTCACCAGGCGTCCAGGACGCAAATGAGCATAGCAGTGGAATGCTTAACTCATGTATATGATTGGTGCACAGCCCTACTGATGAACATGAAGCAACAATTGACCTCTATCCACCAAGTAAAGACAAAACATTTTGGATACGGTACAATTTTGATGACATTCTTCTTTGAGAAGATTCCAGTACTAGGACCCAGAGTGATCTCTACCATCAGCAGCCCGAGAGACCCAAGAATAGCCCGCTGGGCAGACATGATGAAGTGATTGGGGGGAAGTGAAGTTCCCCGGACCACTTGGGATGATGAGTTTTTCCAATGGTGGAGAGAACAAATCATTGCTATGGACGACTATCCCTATGCTAGGATGGACTTTCGTGGCGACCCAGATCTTGTCCTGCCACCAGGCGCAGCATGGGGTATAGTCGGTAAGTTTACAATTTTTTACTTATATAATTTTTTGGATTTTTGCAATATGTATGAAAAAATGTGAAAAACAAACATGTTTTTGATTGGATTCAAATGACTTACAAAAAATGATCATGAAACAGATATTGGACCAGTTCGACCTGAGGGATGCCCAAGACATAAGCGTCGCAGGGGTGAAGCGGATACAGTAGATCCAGACAGAACCCTCCAAGCTGTACACAGGAACTTGGAGGGATTAACTCGCCAAGTACCTATGGCTGCAGTGGAAGATCTGCCTGAAGCCATCCAGAGACAGGTGGTAGGAGTACCCCGTGACTGGGTACGGTTATTCCGTCGTGTAGCCACTGCGATCGTGTTATATAGGAACACAACTTCTGGGCAAGAAACTCAGTAGTAGATAGATATGATATATCAGATGACTGTATATTTTTTGAGACTGAACATGATCGGGCATAAGCCCAAATTTTTGTATGACTTATGGATCCAAATTTTGTATAGTTTTGAACACTCTGATGATATATATACAGCGATGTTTGATGTGATGTAACAAATGTATCAAAATGTATGATTTTTTTGATGATTAAATTTTATTGTATGGAATGATTAATGTGCCAATCAATTGCTTGATTAGCTAATGAGTCTGCTAACCAATTTTCAGCTCGAGGAATATGAATGAAAGTTAAAAATTGAAATTATCTTTGTAACAAACGTACCCTCAAGAACAACCGGAGTAAAAATGGATCTCGAACCCGATATGTATTGTTCAACTGCGACACCACCAGCTGAGAGTCCAAGAAAAATACTAACGAATCAACACCCAAAGATATTGCCTCCGAGAGTAGATAAACAACTGCAGTGTATTCTGCTATATTATTGGAAGCAGGACCAATGCAGACCCCTCTTGATACTAACAGCTGACCGGATGGATAATGGAGCACCCAAGCCGCGGAAGCTAAGTTCCGGGTGTGTCTACTAGCACCATCAACGAAACCAAAATGACTCATGACATCTGACACAACCTGCCAAAGCAGATCAAAAACATCACCATCCCATCAAAAATCAAAAAACCAGATATGTATAAGGCAAAACTACTATGTACAAAAGCAACATGCCAGGTTGAAGCCTAGGCATAATACTTTTTCAAATAGAGCCCATTTCTGGGCTCCGGCAACTCATTTCCTTCAAAATCAACCAAGGTATATGCTCCTTTCTTAAGGACTTTTTTAACAATAAAGGGGCCATACCACATAGACTTAAACTTTCCTGCCCCCAAGGCATCTTTTTCTTGGGCGTAGAACAAAACAAGGTCACCTTCCGAAAAAACCCTAGGCTTGACCGCCTTATCGTACTGAACTTTAACTCGGTTTTTATGTGCTTCATTCATCGTGGCAACATCCTGACGCTGCTCATCGAGATGTTCCAGATGAAGAAGTTGTTCTTCAAGACTAGAAGTGTCAGGAAGAAGTTCAACAGCTAATTTAAGAGAAGGAATCTCACATTCAATGGGAAATATGGATTCCAACCCGTGCACTAGCTAAAACAGAGTAAAGCCAGTTGCAGTTTTCACTGACGTCCTGTATGCCCAAAGTGCAGGATATAGCATAATATGCCAGTTGGATCGAGCTTTATCAATTGTCCTTTGAAGAATTGTCTTCAAGGATTTATTCACGGCTTCCACTTGCCCATTGGCCTGAGGATAATATGGAGATGAATGCTCCTGTCGGAAACCTAACTTTAGAGCCAACTCAGCCATCATGCTATTCTGAAAATGACTGCCATGATCAGTGACAATCTCTCTAGGAATACCAAAATGAGCAATAACCTGGTTGAAAATAAAGAGCGCTGCAGTCTCACCATCATTCCCAAAAGTAGGCATAGCCTCGACCCACTTCGTAAAGTAGTCTACTGCTACAATAATGTACTTGTGACCCTTATCCAAAGGCGGGTTACAAGTAGTATAATCAACACCCCACTTTGTAAAGGGACCAATAGTAATGACTGGAAAAAGCGGAGCTGGATGAGCACGCATTTTTCGAGTATAAGCCTAACACGGATGACACTTTTTGACTGACTCAATACAATCCTTGAAAATCGAAGGCCAAAAGTACCCAGCACACAAGATTTTTTGGGCTGTAGCAAGCCCAGATAAATGACCACCACAAGCTCCACTGTGGCAATCATTCAACACAGCCTCAGCTTCTTCGAGAGTTAAGCAACGTCTCAGGATTGAATCAACCCCTCGACGGTATAAAGCATCACCAATAATCAAGTAATTCTTAGCCAAGTGACGCAACTTACGATGCTCATCTTTCGAAAAAGCAGAGGGAAACTCGCAGTCTGAAGATACACAATTATATCTCCATACCAAGGATCCTATGGAGAGATAAGAAACAAATGTTCGTCCGGGAAGGATTCATCATAAATCATTTCTTCCCCACAAGGCAACTCGAAGATCAATTCTGCGAAAACTAATGATTTCTTGGACTTGGCAGACAAAATCAAGATCAAATTTCTACAAAATCACAATCCATCTATTGTACTTGCCCCCAATCACTCGCCTACTGAGGACAAACTGAAATGGATTGGCTGCTGCCAAAACATAAGTTTTTCGAAGAATAATGTAATGTTGGATTTGCTGCACAGCATGAACAACTGCTAAAGCTAACTTTTCTATCAGAGTGTATCGGAGTTCAGGTCCTACCAAGCCTCGACTAAGATAGTAAATAACATGCTCTGCAAGAGCATCATCCTCCTGAACCAGAACCATACCAATAGCAGATTCTACTGCTGCCAGATACAAAAGGAAATCCCTGCTATAATCAGGTGGACTCAATAAAGGAGCAAAAGTCAATGCTTTTTTCAAAGCATCGAATGAGCGTTGAGCGAAGTCATCCCAAAGAAATGGGACTCCCTTCTTCAACAATCTCATAAATTCCTTGGTAACTTCAGCATAATTTACGATAAATCTCCAAACAAAATTAGACTTTCCTTGTAGACTTTGAAGTTGACGGATAGAGGACGGGGGAGGCAACCGAAGTATTGCCTCAACCTTGAAGAGATCTACCCTAATCCCTTCCCTAAACACAATGAATCCCAATAACCGACTAGATGTAACCGCGAAAACGAACTTGTTCGGATTCAACCTAATCTTATAGAAACGACATCGTTCAAATATTTGACAGAGGTGAGTAGGATGATCCATCCTCTTTCAAGAATGAGCAGCTAAATCATCCAAATACGCCTCGATAATCTTTTTGATGTCGTGGAAGGCATATGACATGGCCCGCTGAAAGGTATCCCCAGCATTTTTAAGACCAAAAGGCATCTTCTTGCATGAAAAAGTACCCCAGGGACAAATAAAGGCAGTCTTATGCTGATCTTCAGGACGGATAGTAATCTGATTATATCCGGAGAAACCATCCATGAAGGAGAAAACCTCATTACCGGCGCACTCGTCAATGATCTGATCAATAAATGGTGTGGGGTAATTATCTTTAGGACATGCTTTATTTAGGTCTCTGAAATCGATGCAAACTCGAATTTTTCCTTGCTTTTTATCTACGGGAACAGGATTTGAAACCCATTCAGTTAAAGGAACAAGGAAAATGAATCCCGCCTTAAGCAGCTTCCCCACCTCAGCTTTGATAGCTGCTGCCTTCCTAGGATTAACCGGACGAATTTTTTGCCTCACAGGCTTAGCGTTTTCGTAAGTCTTGATCTCATGCTGGATAATAGATGGATCTATACCAGGCATTTCCTCATAAGACCAAGCGAATACATCCCTATACGCTATAAAGAGTTCGGTGTAAATTTGAATCTCTTCACGGGAACATTCAGCTCCAATGAAGACATTCTCAATAATATTGGGATCCCTGAAAATGTTCACCGGGATAGTAGGAGAAATCACAGCCATGATCCCTTCAGCATAAACCTGTGTTGGTGCTAAAGGGCTCAGGACTGGGCGAACAGGACCAAGAGATGGAGGACTTGTAAAACTTGTTTCAACTTCGCTCAAATCAGGTAAAAAGTAAGACCGATGATGCAAATCATCCCACGGTCTATCTATACCAGTCATAGCTTCCAGGATGGCCTCTTCAAATGGAAGAGTGGTATCAAGGCAATCCTGGGCCGAAGAAGAACTAAGTGTCCAAGCCGGAGCCACATCTCCATCCAACTCTTCCGGTGAGAGAGGAGATGGGATGGATTCTGCAGAGTCAACAATAGACTGATAAGCAATCTCAGCTGCAGACATTGGAAATTCCATTCCACCCACTTGACCTTCCGCTAATGTGGCGATAGGGGAAGGTAAGGTCCAAAGGTCCGAAAAATAATGAGTTCTGAAGAACTCTCTTCGAAGAGGAGCCTTGGAGGATGAAATTGCATTAATATGAACCGTAGGAGGAGGAATATCAAAAGTACCCATCAAGGAAGAATACATTCCAACTCCTAAATTCTCAACAGGTACCTTAGTATTATCCAAATTTGGAACAGATGAGTCAGTAGACGCATTCGGGTCTACAGGAGGACAGTCCAGTTGATCCACTGTAACGATCCTCCCTTCGTGAGGGAAACAAATAATTCGAAATAATGAGGATGCAATGGAATCCATCTCATAAATCCAGTTTCTCCCCAACAGAAGGTTGTAGTCCAAGCTTGCATCAACTACCTCAACCTCTATATTCACAGTTTTGCCCCCAACACAGATAGGAAAAGCTGGGACAATACCATGGGGTCTGTGAGAATGACCATCAAACGCAGTCAGAAGAGTGGTAGATGGAACAGCTTTGGGAGATCCAATCGTCTTCCAACATGTGAGAGGCATCACGCATGTGGAAGCACCCTCATCAACAACCGTTCGAAAGATATTGCACTTCCAGTACGATGATTTAATATGAAAAGCCATATGATGGGGGAGTCTCTTCTTAAAATTAGTCATATCAAATGTAATCAGAAGAGATTTTTTCGGATCAATAGCCCCAATGGCAGTGAGCAAAGCACTGCGCTGAGCCGGACAAGACTGGAGCACCTCTAAAGCTAACATAGCACGAGGACTCTGCGCCAGATCTTCCACAATAGAGTAGTTCTGGGCAGCCCTAGCGTTTGGATTAATCGTCGAACACTTAGTGGATGTTTTGCGCATCCAAGGCATAGGCTCAACAGTAGGCCTTGTAATGTGAAGTGGCTCAGTAGCATCAGGAGCATCCTTAGCTTTCGAAGACTCTTCTCCACCATAATCATGGGATCTCGTAGCGACATCCACGTGAGCACTCATCATGAATATGTTCGATGGGATTTCCCCTTCCTGGGTGCCCCCAGAGGAAGCCCCAGGATTTTGGTTCGTGCCAACAACTAGTTGTTGCCCTTGGGGAAAAGGGTTTGTTAACACAGCCTGGGAACTAGAAGAACCGTGCTGAGCTAACAAGCGCTGCGCATCCTGAATTTTAGGGCAAAGGTGTGTAAGATGGTCTCCAGCACACAACTTGCATGGAAACTTCACTTTCTTTTTCTCCTTTGGACCCTCACCAACATGCTCGTTGGTTTTATTCGCATTACCCTTCCCATTCTTTCCCTTTTTATTATTATTTCGTCCCTTCTTCTTCCCTTTGGGTTGTTGATTGCCTTTGGGATCAGAAGCTTGGACAACATTTATGGACAAAGATTGGGAAGGTGATGACTCGGCAGGCACAGCCTGACTAGAAGGAGCAGATTGCAAAGACAACTACTGCAATTGAGTAAGCAGGCTGGCTACGCCATTATTGATTGATTCAATCAATCCGTCACCATGAGGACCAGGCTTAGTTTTGGATAAATCTAATTTGAAGCGAGGAGCATTGGGAAAATACTTATGGAGGACCCCAAACTGAGAATATATCAGTTCCAACTGCTGGGCCCTAAAAATGGCCTGCTCCTCCGAAAATACCCCTGAGAGGGATACATCCTTCGAAATATCTAACTGCAGAGATTTCAGAAACCATTCCAAAAGGAATTCACTCGGAATATGAGCTTTAATAAGCCTCTTCTTTCTCCTCCATTCCTGAATATGGTCAGAAATGTGGGTTGCGTCGTCCTGTTTAAAATTAGCTAGGAGTTTAGTCCCAGAGTCATAACGAACTGGCAACTGGAAATGGTTTAGGAATGTAACATCCAGTTCTCCAAATGTAGCAAAACTGCCCCCAGTTAGCTCAATATACCATTTGGCAGCGTTTCCAGTTAGGGTGCATTGGAACAATCTCAACCTAATCGAATCATCGATCAGGGAGTTCGAAGAACACCATAAATGGAAGGTAGTGATGTGGTCAGCCGGATCTTCTCCATTCTTGCCTTCAAACTTTGGAATGTTTGAAGGAAGTTTGGTGGGAACCGGAGGCCACCCCGGACTATAACGGATCGGATCATTAGTTAATTTCGAGAGATCTGGCAAGTTTAACGTTGCCAGAAAAGGTAAACGAGGTGGAGCCTGAGGATTCCATCCTTGATAGGATGAATTCATGACATTCTGAAAAGAATACCCTGGATTTGATGAGGCACTAGGTTGCCAAAAAGGACTCATAGAAAAAGGAGAGGAACCTTCTCCCAACACAGAGTTACCAAAGACCGGACCAGTTCCCCCCAATAAAGTATGAAATGAAGAGGAAAGCCCCTGATAGGGGTTCCAGGCATTAGACAAAGGAGAAAAAGTCTGATAAGCACTCGATGAAGGGAAAGAAGTATTCCCTTGGTGACCATCGTAAAACTGATTCCCCGCCCCCGTTGTAGTGAATAATGGGTTCCAACCTATAAAAGTAGTCGAATTCTGACCTACAGACCAAGGGTTGAAACTCTGAGTCTAAGAAGTAAACATAAAGGACCCTAAAGAAGGATTCGAACTAGGAATATGTCCAGTTCCGAAGGGGAACCCTTGAAAAGAAGTTGATCCACTAGCCATGGAAGACATGGGCGTAGATCCAGCTACAGCAGCGGAAAAGGAAAAAGAAGGAATCCCACTAGTGGGCATTCCAAAACAGAAGGGACCAGATTGAGAAGCATGTGCTTGGGTGAAACCAGAGCCAAACACAGCAGCACTAGAAGCAATCGAAGATATAGCAATAGTGCCCCCTCCTTTAACAGAAGCAGGAGTCTGAATGCCTGCAGCACTCACAGCAGAGGTTGCGTTCCCAGTCGTGGCCATCGAAAGGTATGAATAATACGGAGGATCTTCCGGTCTCTCTGACTCAGGTCCGATGTATTCAACAATGAACAGATAATCAGGAGGAAGAGGAGATGGAAGTGACACTGATGGTTCAGGTACTTCCTCTATTTGAACTTCTTCTTCCTGTGGAAATAAAACTCGCGAGGTGAGCGGAACGCTCCTCTCTGAACCAACACCAGAATCAGCTACGAAACCTTCAGACCCTTGTGGAGGATCTCTCTCCACTGCGTCAAATGTCAGAGGGTGCTACCTACCTGATAAATCACTCCTACGCCTTCTTGAATAAGGCTCTGGACTCTCGAGAGATAACCCCCGGATTCTCCTCGATCGATGAGGCACTTGATCAGCCACTTTAACAAATTTCAATTAGACCCAAAAAATATAAAGATAGGCAAGCTAGGAGCAAAGAGCACTCACTATAAAAAGAAATCCCTGAGATACAATCAAGCAAACAGCCTTCAGGTATTTCTGCTCTGGGTGATTAGGACTAGACACCAAAATACAAGAAAGAAAAATATAGGACCTCCCGAAAACAGTCTGGGATAATTACGGCCCAGGACTACTAGCGAAGGTATCAGAAATAGTTACGCCGACCTCCTAACGATAGCCTTTGCCGGCACAAGTACCCAAGCTTCGCAAGGGCACCCCCCAGAAGTACTGCTGAAAGTGATGCGACGTCTGCCTCAGGTACCACGGGTATTCCCCCCCGCAGTCACCTATGTGGAACCTAGGAGTGGCAACTATGGGCACCAATCCGTGTCAGAAGCCGGGCGGAACGGTCTTGAGGTCAAATTCAGCAAATCAGAGAGGGGGTATCTCTCTTCTCAGCCTTCACTTCCCCTCGCGCTTGACTCTCTGGAGGAGAGCTTTCCCGGTCCACCTAACGGAGTTGGATTTCGCTCAATTAATCAACTTCTATGTTTTGTTTGAGCGACCTTGGAGAGTTAACTCTCCACTCTCCTAATCCAAGGCCCTACAACCTAGCTAGTTGGTGTATGATACTTAATAAAAACTTGCTAGTTGCTTTTAAATTATATCGCTCATTTTAATTGGCCGTTATGTTAAGTCAAAGGGATATGGAAGTGAAACTTGTGGTGTTTTGACGCAGAAAATAAATTAATAAAAACCAAACTACATGCAAATGCAGTTATTGTCTTTCGATGAAAAGAAATTTCTATACGGGTTCTACGAGACTTAAAAAAAACAATTTTATTTTTCTTTTCAAATAACAAACTCCACACTCTAAAAAATTATGAAAAAACTAAATGCTTAAGTGCACCTGATGCAAATCACTAAGAGCATGCAAATTCTAAGATGAAAAATCTACTAAAGCAGAGAGAAATTTCCCAAAGATCCTTCAGTTTTATCTCTTTTTGGTTGTCCAGAAAGCTAGTTCCCTAAATCAGAAAATCTTAATATAAAGACACCAAAAATGCTTGAAACAAGAGGAAGAAACCAATGACAATTCCTTACCAAAATCAAGCTGAAAACCAAAAGCAAGAAACCTCAAAAAAGCTTCAACAGATATAACAAAACAAAAACAAAAATGTGAAACAAAAGCAAAGGACAAAACAAAATGTTTTTGATCTTTTGAGTTTTATAAAAAGGAAGAGCTCGACAAGACCAAGAAGACTACCAAATCCCAAGCCAAACAACTCTGAATTTCAAGCAAAAACTTCAAAAATGCTCCAAATCTTATAGGGCTAGCTACTAGCAAGATCTATATGAGCAAAAGAAGACAAGAAACCCAATCACTCAGCCTAGAAGAATAGTACAACCTTGCAGCAAACAAAAACTTCAAAGAACCAAGAAAGACTCTTCAAAAATTGCAACAAGACCTAGTCAACTGAACTCAAGAAAACCAATCAAACAATGGGAAAAAATCGAAGTGCAAAGCAAGACACAAAGGTAGGAAAGAGTAAATGAGCAGATTCTCTCTGTTCTGATGAAGCAGAACAGCCAAGAATCCCCAGAAAGAGATCTTGGTACTCAAACCAGAAATGCAAGCACAAGAAACACACTTTTGCCAAAGAAGCTAGTTTTCAACCAAACAAGAGAGAGAAAAGACCAAATACCACTTTCTATACAATCTAGAGGATACAAAGACATTGTAGGAACAGGCCTCCACAGGCAGACAGGGCCAAAAAGCCAAAAAACCTAAAATTTCAAAATTGACCTAGGTATACGCGACTGGATAGTTTAGAAACAAGTGTGCATACACGACTGTGCTAAGGGAAACCTACATATATGCGACTCCCTTTAACAAAAATTGTGTGTATACGCATCTGTGTACAGACTAACCCACGTATGCAAAGGTAAATAATGAAAATTAAAAAAGATCAAGCCTAGATAAGAAACCAGGACTTCAGTCTGACTGAGAAAAATTTAACTAGACTGGAAATAAAAGTTAAAACTGTTGGAAACCTATCAAACAGCTTAAACACCCAATAGGGGAATCACAAGAATGTAATCCCCAGTGGAGTCGCCAGTTCTGTTTCGTGGAAAATCACCCTAGAGGTTTGTTGGGTCGAAACCTCCACAGATCAGGGCATGCTATTCAGAAGGACTCACACACAACCATACTTGAATGCTAAAGACTAGGTAACAACGATAGCAGGACTCACCCGTTGTCCTACGTTCGATGTAGATCCTGCGGGGTCCAAACCCCCAACAACCTTTCTTCCTCCTTAACCTGGAAAACAAGAAAGAACGTGCATGGAAACCTAGTTGTACAGCATATACTTCTTCTAAACGTTAGTGCAATCCATGTGAAACATTATATAAACCATAATAAATGCTTAATAATCAGTCTTTTCACATATACAAATAGATATTAACACGTAAGTTCAGGAACAAGATGGTTCTTCATTATTACGAACAGCATGTACAGTAGTAAAAGTGGAGAGATCACCTGAATCCTTCCATGATCTTCAAGCAGACTGTCGTCCGGATTCGTCCCGCCCTTGCCTCACTAAGATCCTTTCTAGACTTGTGCACTCGAGATGGCATATAAATGGATGAAAATCTCCAGGAAACAAGGGTTTCCTGATATAAATCTGGGAAATTGCAGGAGGCACAGGGATTCAAACTTGAACTGGGATTCCAACAGAGTATAATGTCTATAAATTTCTCTCCCTTAGGCCATACACATGAGGGGCTTTTATACTCCCTCAAAGTAGTTTCATTAGTTGGAAATAGTTGGCCACGTGCTGGGGTGGTTGAACTACTGGAGTAACCATCAACCCAACTCGAAAATAGGGAATTTTAATATATTTTTTAATGATTTTTAATGGCATACGCAGGAAATTACATGTGGACTCGCGTATACACGCGGAAAAGTCTGGGCATACCCGCGTATGGGGATTTTAACATTGTTTTTAGTGAATTTGTTCAAGTATGTAGGAATGGGTGCCCAAAGCCATAAAAGAAATCATGAATCATATGAAGGTGAAAAATGATTCTATAACACTATCAGATGTAATTAATAGTCAGTTTTAGGGGCAAATAGGTGTCAGCTTAAGATAGAATTCGAATTCCTCTGAGGATAGATCATAGAATCCAAGGTTGTAAAGATTCTATATGTAGTATGAAGTCGAATTCCTCAAGGTTGGAAAATTTTCATTAACAAGAAAACTATGTCATTGTAGCAAACTATGTGTTTTTATCATAATACAGATATTCGCTTACTACTCAGGATTCAGAAAGAGTTTTTTTTTTATGCTTGATATTCCTATGGCTTTCTTCATCTACTTATTGGTAGTGGTATAAACATATGTTACTTAGAATTCATTGGAAAATGCTCTAACTTCCTGCAAATGTTTGTAAACTGTGTTTTGTTCACTTTGTTACTATTTTTTTGAATATCTAAAAACTCTAAAATTTCCTGACTTCCATGATAAGCTTATCTCGATGTTTTGTGGAAACATGCCTTGAATCCATAGCCCAATAGATTTTTTTTTATCAGTGATTCAACCAGTCATACACTTTATCCAATTTATTCCTAGAGTTAGCCATCTAATCCTTAATTCAAAATCTTAAACCTAGTGAGAGATCCCTCTCAGGTTGAGGAGGCTAAGCCTCAACTAAAATTATAGTTTGAAATAGTTACACTGAGATAGCTTGATCAGCAGCCTATCAGGGTCATATTTTGGTGATAACATTTTGGTGCATCTGCTGGGAGCCTGAAGATTAATCATTCCCTTAATATACCTTTTGGTGATAACTTTCCCTCCTCATATTAGTTCTTCATCTTCTATTTCTGTCATTCCTAAAACTAATTTTTATCACTCAAGCATGGTTGCTCCTACTAGGTATGCACCACTTGTACTCCCTGTTGTTTTGCATGAATTTCCTAGTAAATATGCTGCTAGGATTCCTACTTGGGGTAGTGATGATTAATTACAGCAGAGGAATTTGTAGATAAATTTAATGATTTTATGGACAGGGAATAAGTTGATGATGAGGATATGAAACTAAGGTTATTTGCACAGAGTTTTATTGGTGAAGTTAGAGAATGGTTTAAAGCCCTTGCACCAGGAAGCATTAGAAATTGGGATGAGTTTGAAGATAAATTTTTAAAGAAATGGGGAAACATAACCAATCCAGTTCAAGCACTTACTGAATATAACAGCCTAAGAATGGCAGTTGATGAGTCTATCTAAAACTTTTCAAAGAGATTTAATGAAGTTTTTGACCCAATTCTAGCTCATTTGAAACCTCCAGAAACCTTAGCACAAATGATATGTTGAAGAATTTGATTATGAATTTTCTATCTTTTTGAGAGAAAGAGAGTCACCTTAACTTGCTGAAATGCAAAGTGATGCAGTTAAGGTGGAGGTAAACATGATAACTGCTAAAAAGTCAAAAATGGGAAAAACTAAATTGAAAGAAGAGGAGAAACCTTCCACTTCAACTTCTGAAGACAAATTTGATTCAATGATGAAAACCATGCAGAAGTTGATGGATAGGTTAGCTCTTGGAAACACTTCAGATCCTCTTGTGCAACATGAACATCAGTTTAGAAATCCTCAATTCAGGAGACCTTAGAACCAACAAAGGCCAAGAGAAAATAGAAATCAGTAGCCCGATCCTCTAGTGAGACCTCCTTTTCAGCAGAATTTGGTAGATGAAGAAGATGAGCCTGAAATTCCTGAAGAGTCCATCCATTGTCTTGATGAAGAGATGTCAGGAATTTTCTTGACTAAGGAAGAGCATGACGAGTTAGATTTGGCTAACAAAGGGGGAGAATCATCATATTATTTTAAGGGATATCAGCATGCCATTTTTGAGATGCAAAAGCAATATAATCTCAGAAACAGAAATGTACCTATCACTGCAAGCAAAAGACAACCTAAGAAATATGCTCTGAAGGTTGCTGAAGCTAGAAATGATACCTCAAAGGTAGCTGAAGGTAAAAAGGACACTCCACTTGGTAAGAAAGACACTCAACTTCCTCCTCCTATCAAAGAAGATGAAAAATCTGTTTATGTTTTCAACCTTGAGAATGAAATTTCAAAAATTAAAATATCAGTCTCGTTTAGCGATATTCTCAGGCTAAATGGATATATAAGCAAGTTTTTTAAGTTTTTAAACTCACAACCAGGAGCTGCTGATATTTTGAATGTTCAAGAAGATAATCCTACTATATATTTGGGTCCAAGGTTAGAATATGAACAAAATGAAGAGTTTCCTCCTTTTTATGTAAGCATTAGTATTCATGATATGACTTTACATAATTCTATGTTGGATTTCGGGGTTTTGCATAACCTTATGCCCAAAGTAATCATGGAAAGGATGGGATTACAAATCACAAGACCATATAAGGATTTATTTTCTTTTGATTCAAAAAGAGTTCAATGTATTGGTCTGATCAAGGATGTTGTTGTTGGTCTAACACAAATCCGAGAAAAGACAGTTGTTATGGACATTGTTGTGGGCTGATGTTCCTCCAAAGTTTGGTATGCTATTATCAAGATCATGGGCAGTGAAAATCAAAGGCACAATGCAGATGGACCTTACCTATGCAACTATTCCAGTTTTTGGTGAACAAAGGAGATTGTATCGGGAGACTAGAATGGCTTACATGGTAAGTAGCAAAGATAAGCCTCATAATTTTCCTATTTATGCCTTTGATACTGAGCTTGGATCTGCCATTATTTTTAATGAGTCAGATGATAGTGTTGATGAAGAAATAAGAACAGAAAATCAGCAAATAGAAAATCAGCAAGTAAATGGCAAACAGATGGAAGAATGGTGGTCACTGTACTTTTATGGATCAATAGGAAAAGAGGGGGCAGGAGCAGGGATTTGGATTACAAGTCCAACTGATGAGAGTAATTTTTACTCTTACAAACTGAATTTTGATTGCACAAACAACATGGATGAATATGAGTCTTTGATTTTGGGTCTTGATCTTCTTAAAAAAATGAAGGCCTGAAATATTTCTATTTTTGGAGATTCTGAATTGGTTATTAGACAAGTGGAAGGTGTTTATCAAACAAATGATGTAAGAATGAGAGCTTACAGAAATTTAGTTTTAGACATGTTGGAGAGTTTTCAAGCTTTTTCCTTCATAGTCAAATCTAGAGATCAAAATTCCATTGTTGATTCTCTTGTTGTCTCTGGAAGTCTCTTCGTCATTCCTATGCATTCAAATGAAAAATATGAGATGGAAGTTAGTCATAGACCAGCCATACCAGATAATATAACAAATTGGCAAGATTTTGAAGATGATCAACAGGTAAAGAATTTTATTGAGCTGAAAGAAGAGCTTGAAAGTACTCATGTAGATCAGCAAAATATGTTTGTTGAGTCTAAAGGAAATTTTGAAGTTTTGCAATTGAATAATAATGCAATACAAAAAGGTCATATTCCTCTTGAGAATATTTTTGATCAAACTGATGTTTTTGAATCGCCAAAATTACAAGTTGATGAAGAGGAAGTAGAGAGCTATAATATTGGTACATTAGCTTTGCCTAAAATGATAAAAATTTCAAGATTTCTTTCAGCTGATATGAAATTCAAATATATTGAGATGATGAGGAGGTTTATGGATGTTTTTTCTTGGAGTTATACTGATTTAAAGGAGTATGATCCTTCCATTATTCGACATACTATTCCTATCAAAGAAAATGAGAAACCATTCAAACAGAAGTTGATGATAATTAACCCCCTTCTCATGCCATTGATTGAAAGGGAGATTAAGAAACTCTTTGATGAAAAAATTATTGTCCTAATCAGATTCTCTAATTGGATTGCAAATTTGGTATCAGTGAGAAAGAAGAATGGAGAAATCAAAATTTGTATTGACTTCAGAAATTTGAACAAAGCATCATTAAAGGACAACTATCCTCTTCCCAAGATGGATACAATTCTGCAAAATATTGGTGATTCTCAAAGAATGTCAATTATTGATGGTTTTTCAGGTTACAACTAGATTCTTCTACATCCGGATGATCAAGAGAAAACAACTTTCACAACACCATGGGGCCCATTCATGTACGCCAAGATGCCTTTTGGTCTCATGAATGTGGGAGCTACTTTCCAAAGAGAAATAGACATTTATTTTTCTGAAGAAAAGGATAAGTCAGTGGTTTTTTATCTTGATGATATAATAGTCTTTTAAAAGAGAGAAGACGAGCATTTGAAACACCTAGAAAAAGTTCTGCTAAAATGTAGAAGGTTTGGTATTTCCCTTAATCCTACTAAAAGAATTTTTTCTTTAACTTCAAGAAAATTACTTGGTCATATCATTTCTGAAGATGGAATTAGGATTGATCCTAATAGAGTTAATTCAATTCAAAGGGTAGATTTTCCAAGAAGTAGGAAATAGATTCAATCATTTCTTGGAAAAGTGAACTTTGTTAGACACTTCATTCCTAACTTTGCTGAGATTGTCAAAGATATTACAAGGATGTTAAAGAAAGGAGTTGATATCAAATGGATAGCTGAAGCTGAAAAATCGTTTGAGCAAATATGGAAGGCACTCACACAAGCACCGGTACTCATCAGCCTAGATTTTTCCAAATAATTTCTGTTTTTTACATTTGTCTCCGAAAATACAATTGCTAGAGTTTTGCTACAAAAAGGAAAGCAAGGTATTTAACAACCTATTTCTTTATTTATTAAAACATTAGCAAATGCTGATCTGAAGTATAATATTCTAGAAAAACAAGCCTATGCTTTGGTGAAAGCTATAAAAGATTTCAGAATTTATATTCTGCATTCTCACATCATGGCATGTGTTCCGAGTGCTGTGGTAAAAGACATTCTAACTCGGGTAGATCCTGATGGTAAGAGGGGAAAATGGATCACCAAATTGTTGGAATATGATATAGACATCAAACCAACCAGGTTGGAAAAGGGACAACGCTTGGCGAAACTAATGACTCAGTCAAATCTGGACTATCTAGACATAAATTTGAATGTAGAAATATCAGAAATTTCTGATGATGAAGAGGAAATGGTTGAAATTGAAGAGAAATACATCACTTCTGAGTGGTATAATGATGTGATTTTTGTCCTACAACATCACAAAGCTTCCGTTGATCTAACAAAGTCCAAAGCAAGGACTGTAAAGTTGAAATCTTTAAGATATTTTGTATATGACAGAAATCTATTTTGGAAAGATACAGGAGGAATTTTGTTGATAAATTCAATGAAGAATTTCATAAAGGTGATTGTGGAGGACACCATTATTGGAAGACTACAACAAATAATATTCTCAGAGCAGGATATTTTTGGCCAACAATGTTTAAAGACATTTACAAAAGAATTGTTGCATGTCACGAATGCCAAATTTTTGAAGGAAGAAGAAAGCTTGTACCTCTACCTTTGGTTCCTATATATGTGGAATCTCCTTTCAGCAGTGGGGGTTAGAATTTATTGGAGAGATACATCCACCATCATCAGGGCAGCATCGTTGGATTCTCATAGCAATAGACTACTTCACTAAATGGATAGAGGGGATACCAATAAGGCAAACTAATGACTCTTTAATTATTTCTTTTCTAGAGAATAATATATTGTATAGATTTGGTTGTCCCATGAATATTATAACAGATAATGCTCAAGCATTTAAGTCCAAGAAAATTATAAATTTTTACCATCAATACCACATTGCTCTTGGACACTCTACTGCATACTATCCGCAAGGGAATGGTCTTGCTAAATCATCAAATAAGAGCATTGTAAGAATCATCAAAAATACATTGTAAGAGAAAAAAAAAGCTTGGCACTTAAAGCTGAAGTATGCCTTATGGGCTGATAGGATTTGTACAAAGAGTTCAATTGGGACTTCTCCATATGAACTTTTCTATGGTGCTGAAGCTATTTTTCCAACATCACTTGGGGTGCCAGTCATGAAGTTAATTCAAGGACTTGAAGAGAAACCAAATGCCATTCAAAAGAGGATCAACCATCTGATAGCCTTGCAGGAAAAGAGAAATGAAGTCTATGATAGCTATTAGCAAGTTAAAAACAGAATCAAGAAAACATTTGATAAGAATATCAAAGAAGACAGTTTCCAGCTACAAGATAAAGTGCTAAAATGGGAGGCCAAAATTGAAGAAAAGGGAAAGCATGGTAAGTTTGAGAATTTATGGAAGGGTCCTTTTAAGATTGATGGTTTTCATGAGAACAACACTTATATATTGCAAGAAATTGATGGAGGATCATATTCTGGAGGGCCTGTTAATGGCAGGTTCCTAAAGCATTATGCTTGTTCAAATTTTATCAGTCACTCATGACATTGTACATATTCCATCTTTTTCAGTTTTATTGCTAATAATGACAAGCTGAAACAGATATCTCAAGCCCGAAGTGAAGGCCCAAACAGTTTGAAGAAGATGCGTGTCAACACAAATTTCTATTTTTATAAAAAATGGATAGCACTAGAGCTGCGGGTTCTTAGCGTACCACAGGGGCACACTATCCCAAGTGGAGCCACTGTTATCACTATTAAAAATTTTCCAAATTTGGATAGATTGCTTGGTTTCTAGTCATGGTTTTTAGATAGGTGTGAAGTCATGTTAAGTTTTTAGGGGTTAAGTGATAGGGTTAGAGTCTCATTTCCATTCACAAAATAAAGTATAGCAACCTTATTTCATACATTGACAGTCTTATACCATGTTTGGAGAGTAAGATTTTAAACCATTTTGAAAAAAAAAAAATTAAGCCATGAAACCACATTTTCGTAGTGCAAACAGTGTAAAAAACTGCTTTTGCGCTACGAAAATGCTGGTCATTTCGTAGCGCAAAACCCTGAATTTGCATTGAACACACTATGAAATCGAGGATTCATAGCATGTCTTGTCAGTTATCAAATCCACCAGAATTCTGTTAATCATTCATGATTAGGTGTCAGCCATGAGTCTTTTCTCATGCATGCAACCATTCATAGCCATCATAACATTCATCTGAGCTCATTTGTCTTATGTCATTTTCAAATTTGAAAGGGGTTAGTTTTGGTTTTATTGTCTTATGCAAGAAACATATGCTGCATACCCTTCCCAAATGGTAAGCTCATGGTAAGAGGAAACCAAAGCTTCTCTTTCATTCATCAAGCGAGGCAATGTCTCTAATCAAGCGAGGCAGTTAGTTACAGGTTTTCAAAAGCATTCAGGAAATTGAAGGAAAGGATGAAAGAGGAAAGGAAGAACCACCGATCAGGCCATTGTTTAAGGACGGAGCCTGAAAGCATAGAGGCTCTTACAAAAGACAAATCAGTTGAGGAGGCCTTCAAGAAGGCAGGATGTTGGAAGTTCTGCGAAAAATGCAGGGAGGTCATAATCAAGTGACAAAAGAATTTGAGGGAGGTGATACAAAGGTTGGTCTTTTAAACTTGATAATTTCTCCTGAAATTATATCATCAGTGACAGAGATTCCAAGGGGAGAAGAAAGATGTTTCAAAAACTTCATGTTTGATATGGAACCTTGTAAAAAAAATTTGAAGCCAGGGTTTGAAGAAACAAATTTAACTAAAGCAGTACCAAGAAGCTACATCAAGGACACATATTCCAATATGGTCTACAACATTAAAAGGTACTTCAACTATGAGGGAAGATACCATAAGGTGTACTCTTATCATTTCAAAATCTTGTTGCATTTTACTGGAATGATTTCTTTGGATTTTCCTTTCTTCTTGTTTCGAAGTTTAGCTAAGATGGCAGATAAAGTGCAGATGAAAGATCAATACTATGAAACTTCGCTTTTCCATCATGGTCTAGTTAAATTGATTTTTTTACATGAACTTCAGAGGATAAAAAGTGAATGGTCTACATTTTTTTTTGTGTGGATTTGGGGTGGAAACACAAGGAGTAGGTGTTAGCCCTAGGACCAAAGAAAAATCATCATCAGAAACCAGTGACCCTGCAGAGACAAGATAAAAAAGATTTGTCAAGTTAAAGCCTATAAAGCAAGTGAAAGAGCCAGAGATTAAAACTCTAGTGATTATTCAAGAAACCCCTCAACTTGCACAAAAGAGGACAACCAAAGGTAAGGAAACAGTACAGGAATAGTCAACCAGCAAATCAGCCCAGAAAAGATTGACTAGAAGTCAAATAGAAAGGTAAAAAAGAAAAACACTAGTTTTAGAAGAAGATCTAGGTTTAAAGGGTAGTTTGAATGATATTTTACAGGCTATTGATATTGATGAATCTCCTTTAGTTCAGGAAGATTTTATAAGTTTGGATGAAGGGAAACCTAAGAAGATCAAGTCTTCCAAAAAGTTGGATTTTAATGATGAAATTTCAGAGTTTGTGTTCAAGCCCAGAAGGCCTTTAACTATGAATTCAAAAAAGTTGCAAGGGTTGGATGTGGAGTTAGATAAATTTGGATAAGTTTCAAATGTTTATGAGGAGCCCATAGACATTTCATCACCAATGCCTGAAGATGAAAGAAACAGAGTTTTCAACACTCAAAGAGAAAAGAGCAGCTATGAAGGAATTAAAGAAAGTTTGAGACTAACTAACCTTGAAATTTCTAAGCTTAAGAAGAAAGCAAGATCACATGCTATTGAGAAGAAAAGATTCAATAGAATAAGGGCTCTGTGGGAGGTTGAAAAAATTTCCAAAACTGAAACAGTGAGCAGTGAAGTCCAGTACTTTACTTGGACTGTCCCTGCAATCAAAGAGGTAATATCTATGAGGATGATTAATGTTAAATTGAGGGCTACCAACAAGATATTAAAGAGTCATATTGAATATCTTGAAATTAAATTTACAAATTCTTAAGGTCAGTTATAGCAGAGGTAGACCAAGAGCAGTAAGTGACAAATCCTTAGTACAGTTTTGTTTTTGAAGGACATCATTTTTTGAAGATATTGAAAAATTGATTTATTTGGATGGTTAAGGTCTATTAACATAAAAAGGGAAATCATAAAAAGGTTGTAGATACTCTTAAAATCTGAAAATTATGTAAATACTGTGTAAAAAGGAGATATACAGTAGTTTCTTAGTGCGCTACGAAACTCCTATAGGTGCATTTTTTAAACATTTTTGTAAACATTTTGAGAGATAAAGGGTTTTTTTTTATGATTTTTGTTGCTTTTGGTGGTTAGAAAAGGTTCAAAAATGAAAGTCCAGGTCTCAAGATAGGATAAAGTGGATGGTTGAGAGATTTTTTACAAAGATACAAATTCTGCGCTACGAAAACAACTGCTCATTTCGTAGCACAGTCATATCATTTTTCCTTTTACTTTTTCAAAAGGACCAGTTTCTGTACAGGTGGAAAAGCATGGTTTCATGGAAGTGATAATACATGTCACTTATCTTAAAAGGTCCATATTTCCAGCGAAAAGGGTTCAAAAATTGTCGAAGAAGGAGAAGGCTAAATTATAGGAAACATGTCCCATGTCTTATAGGGCAAGTAAGACATGAACCAGCATGATAGCATAACAAGTTTGAAAGCATCATCAAAGTCGAAGATATGGAGGAAAAACTATCAGATATATCATTTAAGTTCTATATAAGGTTGTTTTGACATATAATAAGGAGTTTTACTCCTATTTGTAGTAGGACTTCTAGAAGAGACAGTTAACTATCAGATGTAATTAATAGTTAGTTTTAGGAGCAAATAGGTGTCAGTTTAAGATAGAATTCGAATTCCTATGAGGATGGATCATAGAATCCGAGGTTTTAAATATTCTATATGTAGTATGAGGTCAAATTCCTCAAGGTTGGAAAATTTTCATTAACAAGAAAACTATGTCATTGTAGCAAACTATGTGTTTTTATCATAATACAGATATTGGCTTACTACTTAGGATTCAGAAAGAGTCATTTTTTTTTATGCTTGATCTTCCTATGGATTTCTTTATCTACTTATTGGTAGTGGTATAAACATATGTTACTTATAACTCATTGGAAAATGCTCTAACTTCTTGCATATCTTTGTAAACTGTGTTTTGTTCACTTTGTTATTGTTTTTCTGAATATCTAAAAACTCTGAAATGCCCTGACTTCCATGATAAGCTTATCTTGATGTTTTGTGGAAACATACCTTGACTCCATAGTCGAATAGATGTTTGTTGATCATTAATTCAACCAGTCATACATTTTATCCAATATATTCCTAGAGTTAGCCATGTACTCCTTAATTCAAAATCTTAAACCTAGTGAGAGAGCCCTCTCAGGTTGAGGAGGCTAAGCCTCAACTGAAAGTCTGGTTTGAAATAGTTACACTGAGATAGCCTGATCAGCAGCCTGTCAGGGTCATATTTTGGTGATAACACCTTTGTTGAATAAACAATATTTTTGGCCTACTTTAAAAGTACATTATAATCAACTCGCTCAGTCAGCTAGAAAATTTGGTTTTACCCAAGTCCAACAGCCTGTTCAGAGTGCACTTCCAATTAAACCAAAGGTATTTGTGCCTAGTAGTTAGAAAGCTGGTTTGAGTACTATAAGTACTCCTATCCAATCTGGTGAACAAATTTTCATTCAACAACCAAGTACACCTATCCCTGGAGTTTTTCAAACCCCTGTTGTTATAATCCTTCAAATGAAAACACCAACTATTACATAGGCAATCCATCAGATTACTACTCATCAAACTAAACCTACAATTTGGTCTATCCCTCAAACATTTGTTGCACAACCTAGTGCAACTATGGTTCACAGAAGTCTACCTTTTACGGGTCAAACCTTTCAAGGACAATTTGTTCAAAGTCAACCATTTCAAGGGAAATTTCAATATGGACAAATGGGACAAAATCTAGTTTACTAGAGTCAACCATACCCTAGTTATCCATATCATATACCAGCTCAACCTCAGTTCAATATGGCTAACCTTGGATACCCTAGAGGTATTCCAATCCCATCTACTCATGCTATCTTAGGTTTTCTTAGATATTCTCCTCCAGGTGCTGGTATTGTTCCTCGAGGTTATTAGTTTGCATAGAAAGACCCTAACCGACGGTTACCATTCATTGCAACTTTAGACTTACTAGACTTGTATCAGATGACAAATGATCCAATTTATTATCTTTCATTTTGGCCGGAAATGCCCACTAAGTTTCCCAGTGATATTCCTAAGTTTGAAGGAAAATCAAGAGAAGACCCCTCAGATCATGTGATGACTTATCATCTGTGGTGTGCATCCAAATCCTTAATCGATGATTCCATCCAATTGAAACTTTTTCAGAGAACATTGATAGACTTAGCTACAAAGTGGTACATTGAGTTACCACATGGCTCTTTCAATAATTTCAACACTTTAGCAACAACCTTCCTAACTCATTTTTTGTTGCCAGTCCATTTTTTCATTCCGGATCAAATTCTGGCATAGTGGTTTATTAAATCACTGCTTCCAAATATTACTGAAGATGTAGCAAAAGGAGGCGTTGTAACAAAAGAATAGGTCATAGCTCAAGCATTGTACCTGGACCTCATTTACACAAAGTCTAGTACTCTGTATGAAAAAATTATTGACTTACCAGGCCGAGGTTAACTTACTGCAACTCCTTCCAGTTCTCAGTCTACAGATGGTGTAATTGGTACAGTTAATACTACAAAGAGTAAGAAGAAATCATCTAAATATACTTCTCCAATCGTAACTCTTCCATATTCACCTAAAGGAGACCCTTCCCTAGAAACTTCTTCCAAGATTCACGACATATACTCAACTACAAAAAAAGCTAAATCATATAAAAATTAGAAGAAGGGGAGAGGTAAAAATCAACAAAACACTTCTCCCAAAGAGAAAGCTGAAAAATCTGAACCGTTAGACAAAAAACGGAAACCTCATTATCCTTGTCTCATCTATGATGAGGATCACTACACCAAAGAGTGCCCACATCGGGTCGAGGTATCCAAATTTGTTAAAGGTTCACCCACACCTACGATTTTAAAAGATCCTTTTCCATCTCAACATAGAAAAATGATTGGATCTTCTTCCAATTCATCGACATATGTCCTGACGATGTCCCGGGTCATGGTTGTTGTTAGAGTCCTGTAATTTATAGTATCACAAGGTGAATAAATATTTTTTCCTTGCAAATTTTCATATTGTATATATATATATCAATATTCAAAGCATTTCCAAAGTGTTTTCACTCTATAATTTATAATATTGGAAATATTAAATTATAAAGAACAACATCAAAACCAATTGAAGCCCAGGATCTATCCCTCCTAGACTCAGAGAGGGATCTCTCTATAAGATTTAGATTTGTTTGAGTTTACTAATATTAGGCTAGTTAAATTGAATGTGGGAGTTGTTTTTGTCTGATTTTTCATGGTTGGATTTTGGGGGGGTTTCTCTAAATAGTTTCCATTGGGCTATGGAGTCAAAATAGGTTGGGTGTACACATCAAATTTCATAGAAAATGCAAGGCAAGCTAGCTGTGAATACTAGTGTTTATAGCTGAGTGGAATTGTGGGATGGAGAAAAGTGATTTCAGTAATGACTTAAGAGCAACTAATAATTCTTAAACCATACATCAAAAGAAAACATTGAAATTGTAAAGGCAGTCATAATTAAGGTACTTTGAACAACAAATCTTAATCTAACCTTCCTGCTTTACAAATGAAATTATAAATGAAACACATGAAAAGACTATAGTGGGAAAAAATTAAACATGAATAAGGAAAAACATCACCACGATAACACAACACATGAATCTTGCAGACTAATCTCTTTATTTATGTTCCAACTTGAAAAGTACAAATACTTGTAATGAAAAGTGCTTACAAAACCAGGGTCCAACCCTTGTTATAGTATGGAAACTTATATTTAAACTATTTTCACTAGATTGCCATTATCGAAAGGGAAATCAATTCGTTTAGCACAAGAGAAATGGAAAATGGGTCTATGCGCCTTATGCATGGATGCATTGTGACTTTTTTTAGACAAATGTATGAAGTTACAGTGGAAGTGTGCCTTCATTTTAATGGCCCTCTTGGCAGGTGCACGATGTCCTTGTGGACGTTGTGGTGGTCTGTTGTGCTGATGGATCTGATACACTAGATGTGTTAACACTGAAAATTCACTGGGTTGCCAACTTCATCACTGAACTGAGTTTTCATCCTTCTTGGAGCCTACATAGATTTTCCCAAATCTTTGGAGTCGAGATCTTGGTCCTGTTCAACTTCCTATAGAATTCATCGGTCTCGATGTACTTTACGAATGTTGGTTTTAGCTGAAAAAAGTGCTTCACCTCATGCCGTATGAAGACATCGTTGCTGATGACTGCATAGAATGATTTCCTAGTCATGGTTTTGTTTAGATTTGTGAGCTTGGATGTGTCCTCGGAGATTTTTGTGAGCCTATTTACATAATTACTCCAGGGCATCAATTTATCATTGATGACAAAAAGGAAGACAAACCTTTTTTGTTCAGTGGCTCAATCTTGTTGAAAAACCTACTCACCCTAATCTCTAGCTGATGGCATCTTTCTTCTAGTTGTGTGAATAGAATCTTCTTATCCAACACCCTTTTAACTTCAAGAACATAGGCTATTATGTCAGCCACTTCCAATTGCTCCAATTCGTGGTTGCTCTTGGAATTCAGGAATCTGATGATGTTGTTGGAAGTTTGGGGCTTATCTCTAAGTTCCTCATTTTTTTTCTCAATGGAAAGCTTCACCACATCAATTAGGTCCTTATGTTAAAAAATTATCTAAATTGAGGGCCATATATCTTTCCAGATTCAATTATATCGAACCATATAATTTGTTTCACCCTTCCCATCATGCTGCCAATTGAGGATTCCTGAAGAGAATTGTGTAACTCTATGGCATAGGCAGATTCTTTCCTTTTTAGATGCTCTAGCAGGTCACTGAGTTGATTTTGCATCTTTTTAATCTCTACTAACTGTAAAGACATGTTATCCATTGCCTTGGCTAGCTGCTCGATGCTTTCCCCTGAGGCACTTGTAGATGTTGTGGATACTGGAATCACTGTGAGAGGAACTTCTTGTAGGGGGATCATGGCCTTAGATAGTTCCTTTGCTTCCCCCTTCACTACATCCCATATTGTCTTCTATCTTTCTTTGATCATTTTATCCATCTCACTCTCCATTGTCTTGATGTGCTCTTTTTTCTCAACAATCAATTTAAACATTTCTTCTTTCTGTGTTTCATTTTCTTCTATCTCCTTGGCCATAGGTTCTTTTGTCACTGGCATCTTGAGCTGCCTCCTCAAAGAATCTATGTTAGAATTCTTCTTTCTCACAAGGGTTTCTGCCACTGTTATGTTTGAAGGATTGCACCCGAGCTGTATCACTAAATCATCTAGATATTTTATCCTTGAATCGTTGGCTATGACGGAGATATTTTACATCTTTAATTGTGAATGTGTGTTGGAAAAATTCACATGTAGTTTTGAGAGGCTTATGGCTGTGATAGTTAGTGGATGAGATCATTTCCACGGTCTTCTTGTGCATCTCCATCTGGTCTATTTGGTGGATGTTCTTTGCTTCAAACTCAAAATATATCTTCTTGTAGTATGTTGCCCCTTTGAGTTGAGGAATTTGTGCCTCCAAGAATTCCATCCTCATTCTTCCCTTTTCAGAGTCAAAGGCTGATAGGAGTCTACTCTAGGAGCTTCCTGTTTATTTCCAACACTGATTGTAGGTGTTGGTCTTGAGAACCTCATTCCTTCTTTTGACTTCCCTGAATGTGTCATATATGTCTTCCTCCTTTTGTTTTGTAGTGGAAGTAAATGTAGGAGTCAACACCTTCTGTTGTTGGAATGGCATAGTGGCAGAGGATGTGGAGAAGATCACATGACCACATCTTGGAGATGAACTTGGTGGATCCCCAATTGTGATGACAGTTTGCTGGTTTTTCTCACTGTCTTGGTCAAGGCTCATGCTGATCCTGGCTCTCTTCCTATATTTCATTTTGAACTCCTTGGTGGAGGAATTGATGTCCATGTCTGATTGATCCTCCCTGGTCCTATTACTCCCTATTTCCTTTTCAAGATCCTTCCATTTGTCATCTTGAAATCCTACAGCTTTCCTCTCTGGTGGAGTTGGTGTTTGGATTCCTGAAGTAGAGATGACCTACACTTCAGCCTCCTGGAGTGTGTCTACCACCCATTCTTCTTGGTTCATGTACTTCTATATCTCTATTCTGTGGGTATGGATGTAGGGTGTGGACTTTTTCTCCACCCTCTTTTTGGATATTATTCCCATTGGATCATAGGACCAAGTTAAACTATGCGTGAAATTCATCTCTTTTAACATTTTATCCGCCTCTCCCACTGCTGCCCTGTTGTTGCAGATGAAAGGGCTGATTTGGGATTTCATTCTGAATTGTGACTTCTTCTTGGCCAAAACAAAATGCACCTTGTTAGGTTCCTATAATAATACAGTTCATAAAATTTTGAATTGACTTTGATAAGTCTTGTAAATATGTACATACCTTGCATTCTGCAAGTTGTTTTCCCATATTTTGAAAAAATGAAAAATAATAAAAAAGAAAAAGGAGGGTAAAAAGTCCTAAAATAAAGATCAAAGGACTTAGAAAAATATATACCCCAAAAGAAAATAAATAAAACCTGAAAGTGAGCAAGTCCAAATTCCACTAATTTCAATTTTTACTGCAAAGAATAAATGATTATGTGCAGAGTGTCAATAAATGCCATAATCCATGATCATTTAAACAATTTAATCTTAACTTTTCATGTTTCAATTTCATGTTTGAGATAGAGAATAAACATTTTTCAAACAATTTAAACTTGAAAAATCAGTAGATAGGTAGAGAATAAGGAGGAGCTCAACAGTTTAATCTGAGCGCTCGAATGAAATAAGGTAGATTTAGATTAATTTTATGCTTTGAAAGAAAATGTTTTAAGGTTTCAAGCCTAAATGCACCTGCAAAATGAAGAAGAATATTAGAAATGGAAGTTGGGTAGGTATAAAGCAGTGGAGTAATCATATAAATAATACATCATCGGGAAAAATCACTAATTTCCCCTCCCCTATGACTATTCAGTATTCTAAGCTGTCATTCAAGTAGGCTCAAAGCATTTCTCTGACTTTTGTTGGGACCGGACCCAAGGCTCTATGATTGGTTAGCTGAAAATATTGAGTTCTTATGTTAAATCCTCATTTATCATCATTTACCCTTCATTCATGTACTAAAGCCCCTTTTTCCTAAGTAAAAACACACTCACTCTTAGTAAAATTGTAATCCCCACATAATTAACTCTATCCTTTCATAAGCATTCATTAAAACCCACAAAATCAAATTTATCATAAGTATTATTCAAAGAAATACAAAGATGAGCAAATGCTTGATTATTTTATACTAGATATAATGAGTATTTTGTTTTGCACTCCCCTCTCATATTAACTTTTAACATATTCTATTAAATCCCTAAGAGATACCCTTTCCTATCTTATTAATTCCATTATATCTAATAACCCAAAAAACCCACTATTATAAGCTTTTGACCAAGGTATACTATCCCATGTGCTTAAATAAAAAACCCAAAATAAAAATCCCTTTGGTCAAAAGATTATCCATATGCAAATATCCCGCCATATAGTTGTTTAACTATTCAAAAAAGTTAAAAAACTATATAAAATAACATATTATTATGCACATTTGAAAACATTTTTATAAAATATCACAGCATAAACCCTGCCCTCTAAACATTAATCCCACCACCTTGCATATAAATTAAAACATTATTGTAATGTTTTAAAACCATAAATAAACCCCCGACACTAACAAGATTATGGTTTAAACGTGGTTTAAATTATTTTATTTCATAAAATATTAAACCTAACACCCATACATAAAAGCCCGGTCCCACATCTCTTTGTTCAATGCAAATTCCAAAGTAATTCCAACTGTTCGCATCCCCTTCTCAAATCTGACGGTCAACGATCCATATCACATAGAAAAAGTGCACGATTGATCAAACACAATATCCACGTGAAATAGGCTATTTTACATAGACCCTTCCCCTCTGCGTGGCCTCTCCGGATTGGATCATGTGGGTTTTATTCAAAACTACTTACCGCTCAATACCCACGTGATAACCGCCTATTTTCAAAACCTTTGCAATCAAAAACTACCTCCCTCCATGATTAGACCTACATTTAATGTAAATTCATACTGTTTAATAAAACCTTTACATAGGCATTTTTCCCCTATCTTTCGTATTTAAGCCAAGTTTTCCCTCCCGACTGTATAAACCTGCACAAAGCCCCCTGATAACCATTTTTATGCCATTTCTATGCCCAGAACCTCTGAAATTCACCCAAGAAGCCTGCAAGTAACTGCTAAGGAAATATATCACTCCAGTTCAACCTTTGAAGATTCAATTCAACCAGAAGATTACAGAAAACTCTGTTAAAACCAATACCTGCATCAAAACCAAGTATTTTTCTAAGGATTTAACCTGAAAATAAAATTTAACAACCTGCTAAAGGAAAAATAAGCAATAACGATAAATAAATTGATTAATTTCAATTACCCAAAAGCCCCAGAAACAAGCAAAACCCTAGCAAAATTTTTCCAGAAATCCTAGAATCCGCTGCGCACCATTTTCCAAAGAAAAGTATCATATTTCCACTGTTTTAGGGTCAATTTCAAGCTCTAAAGGCCAGAAATCCTCTGCAGGTGCCCTATATCTTCTGAAAATCCTTTTTTATCAAAATTTGATCCCAATTTGCAACCAAGAGACTTAGAAAACCCTTGTTTTATGTATTTGACTAGTTTTAGCCTCAAAACTTCATTAGAGAAACCTAATTGATCATCAAATCCAAAGAGACTTTCTATTTTTCTGAAGTTGCAAAACCAATCCTCTGTTATAGTAAAAATTTCCTCTGCAAATAGTTTAAGCTTGCAAAAACCAATAAAGGCGCCTAAAAAATAGAGTGGAAACAAATCTGAAGGTTCAAAGACTCCCAAAGCTACTCTAGCCATGAATCCAAATACTGCCATTCTAGTTAATCCATTGTAGCCTCCAATTGTTGATTTTGAGCATATTCCTCTAGCAGACATTTACTACAAAATAGCTTATCCTGTATTTGAGTTCAATTTGTTAGATATACACAACTAGTGTTTTGAAAAATCCCTATATTATCGAGAAGATGTCCACATTTGGAAATCTAATCTTCCCAAATATGTAGTTCCCCTGACACACCCTTGTCAAGAAATTATTAGATTGTGTCACCAGTACTACATCCTTGAACAGAGAGCCATTGTCAATTCAAACAAAGAGGTCCTATTTACCATTACATCAGAGTCTATAAACCAGATGTTGCAGCTTCAACCAGACTCTCAAGAAGTCCCATTATCTATTGAAGCACTCACTAAGTTATACATTAACTTAGACTTTCCCAAAAGGGTTATGATCTTCTAAACTTTCATGCCTCTACATGTTGAAATCCAAAAATTAAACCCTCCATATTCAACTGCCAAGTTCCCTAAAGGTTCAAGGCGTGTTATCTCCATGCTTTCCTTCATACTTGGTATTTCACTGATGGACATACTGATGAATCAATATTGGGATTTTTTCCTACATTTTCTCCAGGATAGTCACCCTCAGTCATATTTGACTATGTTGGTTTTATAGCTGACAACATTCACTATCAATTGTCTAATTTGCAGCTCGAAGGGGTATGCAAATATACCTCTTATCTTTTACACTTGTTTCTATTATTTCAATCAGATAAATTTCCTATTTCACTTCAGAAATTGGATTTAGAAGGAAATCCTCTATCAGTTGTCTTTTGGACATCTATACTCAGGAAATAAGGGACAAAATTAAGTTATTAAGAATTTGCTGAGTTATTTGTGCATCCATTGACCACCATCTTGACAAAAGCATAGCAGCCCAGAATCAGTGAGGAAATGAAGAGAATTTTGAAGCTATCAGAGAAAATCAAAGTAGGAGATTGGTATTTATATAAATAATTCACTGAAATCAGAGTTTTTGGTCCTAACTTGTTGCCCTACAAGTTACCTAAGTATCCATCTATGAGGATCTTTTCCTTAGAATACATAAGGCAGATCCTAAATTCAGATTCAATTAATTTTATGGTAGCCAAGAAAAAGACTCAGTTTAAACTCAAAAATAAAATTGGGCCTTTCATATGTAATCAAAGAGAAGCAGAAAAGGAAGTAGAAAGTCAATTACTAGAGTACAAACTAGAAGAAAGCTTCCCATGGAATTATGATCCATAAGGGATCTTAAGTAAAATAAGGGTAAAATGTAAATTGACACCCTTTAACCATCACTCAAACCCAGATATAGAGAAATTTTCTAATAAGATTGAGTGGGTTGAGAATACTTTAACAGAGGTAGTAAACCAAAGGAATACTAGTCACCCTTTGGAAATTTCCAAAAAAATAGAGCTATCCACTAAAATAATCAGGGAAGAAGGAGCTTATACTACAGAAACTACCATAGAGACAAAGTTCAAAATCATTTACAATAAGAGGCCTAAACTGGATATAGTAGCTAAAGGAAAATTAACCATTGATGTTGATGAAACACAACCTTTGAACATCAACACTACACAAATAGAGACCAATGTAGCCACTGTTATCATCAGTGAGCCAAATCAGAATCAGGAATAGTTGAATAATGAAGATGCACAAATAATGGAGAAGAAAAAAAATATGGAGGCTTCCTCCTCACACTCAGCTAAGGAGAAGGATTTAGATATCAAGGAAAAATACAAGCAAATCAAATTAAAAAATGAAGAAATCAAAACTGAAATATATTCTCAGTTTTTGAAGCAGAAGCCAGGTAACCAAAATAGATTCTTATCAGCCTTTGATTATTCAACTCAAAATTTGATTATGTTAGTTTTACAGCCCACTGTACCAGTGCCAAAGACAGTGGCTGATTAAAAAAAGGTTGATATGGAAGTATCCACAGATAAAGTCCATCAGTCGGATCAAATTGAATTCCATAGGCAAACATCAAATATGCTCTATTCCACAGTGACCACCAAATCTATGAGTGCCCACAGACTCAAAATACAATCTCTAATATTCAGGACCAAATGAAAATGGATAAAGCCTCATTGTATGCAAAAGATCTAAGGATAAAGGCCTTAGAAGAGTTATTATTGCAAGTAGGATATGATCCTACAAACATAAAAGCAGTTGAAGCACTAGTCAAAAAGAAAAATAAGGAAATTTATGCCTTGAGGAAACAGCTTAAGCTTCCTCAAGGAGAGCATACTCAAACAAAGGAATTTTTACAGGATCAGAAGGAGAAAGATGAAATGATGAGCTTGATACTTCAACTCACAGCTCAAATCAAAGAAATGGAAGTGAAAATGGACCAAGTTGTCCAAGAAAAAAAGACAGTTAAGGAACTAGTCATTCCCACTGTTATCCTAGTCATCACAGCAGAAGTATCATCCACTTTAGGAGAGAAATTAGCACCAAAAGAGCCACTGGCCACTGCAGTGCCAGTGAATTCTTCAACTACTTCAATAAATCAATCCTCTACAACAGTATTTCCACCTATATATGGAAGCAGTCATTTATTAAAGGAAATGGAGGAAATGTCCTTGAAAACCAATGAAATCAATAGATTGACCAAGATAATTGAAAATCTTGAGAAGACAAGCAAATCCGCTCAAATAGATGCCAAAATACATGAACAGAATGCTCATAGATTGAGTGAAGAGATAAAAAAGCTCTAGAAAGAATTAACTCTTAAGGATCAAGTATCATATATTAAAAATTACTTATGGAATAAAGTAATTGAATCCATTCATGATCTTTGGCCATTAATTCAAGTAAATTTTGAGCATATAGATTTACAATTGGCAGCTCATACAGAGATACAAAAGACACAAGAAGAATTGGTAGACAAACCAGAACAGGCTGTTAGGTTAATCAATTTCCTAAATAGCAAGAACAAGCAGTAGCTTGAAGAGTTAAAGATCAATGACAGGACAACTACAATCCTATAAATTAGGAAAGTAAATAACAAAAGAAATCTAATGAGGTAGCTTGAGGAGAAATGTGAAGGAATAAACACTGTTGTCACTAGATTCATGGTCAAATTCACTAATTTGAGGCAAAAGGGACTTCCAGATATTATGGTGATTAATGACAAGCTAATGCCACAAAATGATTATGACAAAAAGATCAAAGAACATGCCAAAGAACAGGTAAACAGGCCAACGGGCTAAGGAATTCCAACAAGGAAAGTATTACTAAAGATTTTTGAAGGTCTATTTTATTTGCGGTATGAAATCAAACATTTGTTTGTCATAAAACCCACATTTTCCAGATACATTGAGGCTGATGAAAATTTTAGGAAACTCAAGAATATTATAATTCCTAAAAATGAGGAGTGGCAGGCATTGACTGATTTTCTATGAAGAAATAAAGGCACACACATGGAAAACAAAAATTATGTTTGCTGATTTCATAGTAAATACAGATTTTTACAGCAAGAAGACAATTTTACTGAAGGTAAAGAGTATCATAAGTTAAAGAGGATCAGTAATAAAGAGTATCAGCGTGAAAGAGTATCAGTAAAGGCAACTAGATGCTGAAAAATATCTAAAAAGTCAGCAGGGAAGACACATAAGTAGCCAGCTGCTTCTTATCTACAAACTGTTTCTATTTATTTTGAATAAAATAGGACAGCCTGCTAGTTTGTTGAGCAAGCTATCACTATTATTTTTGTAAAAGATTTAATTTTCCTAAGTTTATTCCTAGAAGTCAGCTAGGATATTTTGTAAAACATTTTATATAAATACTTCACTCTTGGAAGTATTTTTGTGTGGAATAAAATTGCTGGAGATTACTATAGATATTTTCATTGACTTGAAGACTTTGGATTTTGATTTTGAGCAGCAGACTGGATCACCTTTTTGGCATCATACTTCAAGATCTCTGTGATAAGCTATCTAGAGTGAAGTACTCTCTCTAAACTTGTCATTGTTATCTTCTTTTGTTTCATACATACATCTGTGTTTTAATTCTAAATCTGAATGTATAACTAGGAGTATTACTACATGACATATTTAATAGCACCTTGTTTTAACTAGTTATCATTTCTTTGTTTTCATCTGATTTCTGGTGTAGGGAACCGTTAATTGTTCCCTCTCCCTTTTGACCTCTATCTTCTACTTCCCTTTTCCAAATTTAAGGATTATTAAGTGCCCTTTATCCCGATCATACCACTTCAAAAACCATTTTTCCCAAGATCTCCAAGGGTTATCTACTTTGCCCTGCAGAAATTTGACATTTTAGGCTTTGATCCTAGTTCTGTTAGCTTGAATTAGACTCCATAGCCCAATGGACAAGTAGATTTTCCTCTATCTACCCTCCAAGTGAAATTTTCCCACCAAATCCAACAAAACAAAACCAAATCTGTACTTTAATAACTAGCCTAATATTCAAAACTAAAACAAAAGTTAAATATTAAAGAGAGAGCCCTCTCTGAACCCTAAGAAGGCTAGATCCTAAATTTGAAGTAGGTTTGTGGTTACCTCTAGTATTCTTTGACTTAAAAACCAAAATCCCACAACTTAAGAATTTACTGGAGTGATAACATTACTGGCGACCATACTGGGGAAATAACCAGTCCTCAGTCATACAATTATTCTTAAAGAAATGTTTTAAATCATATTTTTACTTTAATATTGTTTTTATAGGTTGTGGGTATTGAAAAATTTTAATTCTAGCTTCTAGGAGATTTTATTATACCAGGTCTAACCCAAATCCTAAGCCTAATGTAATAGTATATAACCCAGACTGAATTTCTAAAAAGAAAAAACAAACATAAAATTTAGAGGCTGAAATCTCATTGAGAAGAGTCATTTCATTACCCAGTGAATTAGAAAGTCTGCAAGACATTGATTTTGATCTGAAATTTGAGCATTCATTATTTAAAAGTAAATCTGAAAATGATTTAAAAACTATTGTTTTAGACCCTGCTTTTATTTCATTTTGAATGCAAAACAAAAATCTATTGCAGTAAGTTCTAAGAAAGCTGAATATCATACCAAAGTTGAGGAAATTAATGTTACTATTCTAAAGGATATTGATGAAGCTATTGAATTAGCTCATTTATTGACTTACGCAAACAGACCTTCAGCTTCCCAATTACATACCATAATAATTATAGCTAAAGATTCATCTATTTATGCTATCACATCATTCCTAAATCCTACTACCAGCTCATCTACAGATACATTTATCCCCAAATTACCTCTACAGCCCAGAGTATTATTTCCACCAATCAATTCATCCACCATATCCATTAGTTCACCTTTTGATTTCTTAAAAACATCATCCTCATTTCCCAGCACTTCAAATACTATATTTAGTTCATCCACTGTCATTTCCAGCACATCTCCAAGAAGTTCAACCGTACCTCCTAGTCAAGCTAAGCTTCAAGCTATGGCTGTTAGATACGCCCCCCTTGTCCTACCACAAAAACTTCATGATATGCCACAAGACTATCAAAACAAAATACCACTATTTGATGGTACTACTCAATATTCTACTCAACAACATATTACAAAAATGACAGACTTTTTTGAAATTTATGAAATTGATGATTCATATGTTCAAATGAGACTGTTTTCTCAAACTTTAACAGGAGTAGTTAAGAGATGGTTTACAGATTTAGCTGCTGGTAGTGTAACTGATTTAGCTGTCTTTTTTAATTTGTATTTAAATAAATGGGAGAAGAAAAATAACCCCCTCCAAATTTTGTCTGAATTTGATAATTTAAAAAGGGCTCTAAATGAAACAGTTCAAGATTACTGCACTAGGTATAATAGTGTCTATAATTCTATCCTTGCAAATCTGAAATCTACTCCTTATTCCATTCTACTCAAATTCCCTGATGGATTTGATATATATATGGCATACCAATTAAGGGAAAGAGATAAATATACCTTAGAAAAAATGCAAATTGATACAGTAAGTGTAGAAGTGAACATTCTAGCTAGAAAATCTAGACTTAGAAATGAAAGAAGAGTTACTATTAAAGAAGAAAATGAAAATTCAGAAACAAAAATGGATGTTATAGCTAAAAATTTAGAAAGAGTAATTTATAGATTAGATAATATGGAGAGAAGACCTCAGTGGGATAACCAACAACAAATTAGAAATCCCAACTTTAGAAAAAATATAAATTCTAGAAAAGGAAAAGAAACATCCTCGGACCAAACTATTAGACCACCATTCCAAGAGAACTATGCTGAAATTTGCCAGAATAATAATGATGATGAGGAAGATACTATTAATCTAATGGGAATTGATGACAACAATACCATTTTCTTAACTCGGGAAGATCATGAATTGTTTGAACTTCAACAGCTTAAATTAGATTCTAGTGAATCCTTTGATTATAAGCAAGGTTATGACTATGCAATAAATGAAATACATAGCCAGTATAACCTTAGAAACAAGAAAAATAATGAGGCTTCTACTAAGAAAACTTCCCAAAATCAAAATCAGAAAACAGTAGAAGCCCCTAAAACAAAAGTTCTGCAAATTCTCCCAAGGGAAAATAAGCAAAACTCAAATTCTTACCAAAACATTTCGAGTCCAAAGAAAGCATTAGGCCCTAAAATTGTTGAAATTACTAATGAAGTTAATCAATTTTCAAAATACTCTAAAAAATCTGCTGCTACTAAAGTTTCTAATTCTATAAAATCAGCAAATTTAGATCCCAAAAAGCCTTTTGTTGATCCTAAAATAGCAGATTCACAAATTGTTCCTTCTAAAGCCTATGCTGAAAATTCTAAATCAGAAAGAACATCTACTACTTCACAAAAAATCACTAAAAAGAAAGTTAGAAGTAGTAAAACATAGGAAACACAAACAGAGAATCCTAAAACAATTGAAAATGAAAAAACAACTGTAAAAAAGCTAGACAAACCAACCCAAACTATAGTTACCAAAGAAGAACTGATTCAGATCAGTAAATCTCAACCTGCATTCAACATACAATCAGAAATTGCAAAACTTAAAATACCAATTCCTTTGATTTAATTGGTAAAGAATGAATTGTACAAATCAACCATAACTGAAACATTGAATATGAATGATGGAGAAGACTCCATAAATCTAAATGATGATAAGCCAGAGTTGATTTTTGGCCCAGATGTAAATGGAAAACATGCAGATGGTGAAGCTCCTCCATTATATATCAGTTTAACCATTCATGATCAAATTCTACATAACACAATGCTCGATTCAGGAGCTTCCCATAACTTAATGCCAAAAGCCATCATGGAAATTCTAAATCTAGAAATTACATGGCCATACAAAAATTTGTTTTCTTTTGATTCTAGTAAGGTTAAATGCTTAGGTTTAATTAAGGATTTATGTGTAACACTAGTTCAATACCTTGGTAAGAGTATATTAATGGACATTGTAGTAGTTGATATCCCACCAAAATATGGTATGCTTCTTTCTCGCTCATGGGGAGCAAAGTTGTAGGGATCTCTACAACTGGACATGTCTTATGCTACTATCTCGGTGTTTGGACAGCCTAAAAAGTTATATAAAGAAACATTAGTGAAATGCATGATCAGTAGTGCTAAAATGTCTTTAAACTACCCAATTTACTCTACACAAACTGACCTTGATTCTTTCATCCTTTGTAACTCTGTAACAAATGAAATCCAAACTGAACTAGTGGATAAAAAGAGAGAACCAAACAATGATAACATTTTTCATGAATCTCAATGGCATTTAGACTTTGATGGTTCAGTGAATAAGTTAGGAGCAGGAGCAGGAATATGGATAACAAATATGGAGACCAATCATTCAGAAGGTCATGCTTTCAGGCTAAATTTTAAATGCACAAACAATATGACTGAGTATGAAGCCCTTATCCTAGGAATCCAAATCATTAGAAACGCAAGAGGAAAAATAATTTTAATCATGGGAGATTCAGTTTTGATCATTAAACAAGTAAATGGAGTTTATTCAGTTTACAATCCCAGACTAAGCAGATATAGAGACACTGTCATATATTTAACTGATGATTTATTGGAATGAAAATTTTTTGTTATACCTTGAAAAAAAAATATACAAGCTCATTGTCTTGCAAATTTTTCTACCACATGCAATTTACCATTCCAACCTAATCACAAATATACTGTTGAAGTCAAACATAGGCCAATAATTCCAGATAATCTTAAGTTTTGGCAGATTTTTTCTCGGGATGAACAAATTTACAAGTTTATGAACAATGAAGGAGAATTTCATAATTGTATTATAGATACAGATTGTACAGTAAACCATGATTTGGATTATGAGATAGATATAAATGACTTAGATGTAAATAAAATAAAGTTTAATGAACCCACTAAATTTAGTCAAGCTGACATAGATATCCTAGAAAAAGTAGAGATTGAAGAAATCATTGAAGATGAATCAGATATAGTGAATCTTAAAGATAATTTTCTACCTAAAGGTTTAACTCCCTTATAGGATCTTTTTTACTCTAATGATGTAGCTAGAAAACAAAAAATGGAGCCAGTAATATGTGACATAGAATAGTGTAAAATTGGTACAGAATCAAAACCAAAAATAATCAAACTATCCAAAATTTTACCTCAACAAGAAAAGGATAAATACATTGAGATTTTAAAGGAATATCAAGATGTGTTTTCTTGGAATTATGAAGATTTAAAAGCTTATGATACAAACATAATCCAACACAAGATTCCAATAAAAGAAGATCAAAAGCCATTCAAACAAAAGTTGAGAAGGATTAACCCTGAGCTATTACCTTTGATTGAAAAAGAAGTTAAAAGAATGTATGATGCCCAAATCATTGCACCAATTAGATATTCTAATTGGGCTTCAAACTTACTTCCTACAAGAAAGAAACCAGGAGAAATTAGATTGTGTGTTGACTTTAGAAATCTTAACAATGTTTCCTTAAAGGAT
The DNA here is from genome assembly GCA_034641835.2 of Pinus albicaulis. Taxonomy (NCBI): domain Eukaryota; kingdom Viridiplantae; phylum Streptophyta; class Pinopsida; order Pinales; family Pinaceae; genus Pinus; species Pinus albicaulis. Next base: position 79,279,432 of record CM076581.1, on the reverse strand, counting down.
AATTACCCTTTACCTAAAATGGACCACATATTACATAGGATAGTAGGTTCTTCAAGGATTTCATTATTAGATGGTTTTTCAAGATATAACCAGATCCTAGTTCAAGAAGAAGACCAAGCTAAAACAACATTTACCACTCCTTGGGGCACTTTTATGTATGTAAAAATGCCCTTTGGACTAATGAATGCAGAAGAAAACTTTCAAAGGGCTATGGATATAGCCTTTGCAAAGGAAATACATGAGTTCTTAGTTATTTACTTAGATGACATTACTGTGTTTTCCAAAACAAATAATGAACACTCGGATCATTTGAGATAAGTTTTCATTAAGTGTAGGAAATATGGCATCTCTTTAAATCCTAAGAAAAGTCTTTTTGGATTAGAGGAAGGTAAGTTGATTGGACATATAATCTCAAAATAAGGAATTAGGATAGATCCTCAAAGGATAGAAGCAATTCTGAACATCAATTCACCAAGAAACATCAAAGAATTACAAGCTTTTTTAGGTAAGATAATTTTCTAAGAAGATTCATATCTAATCTAGCTGAGATAATTAGAGAATTGAATAACATGCTCAAGAAAGATTTAGTTCTTAGATGGATTTTTGAGGCTAAACAATCATTTTACTCTATCAAACAAGCCTTAACTAAAACTACAGTCCTAATAAGTCCTGATTTTAAGAAAAACTTCATGATTTTTTCATTTGCTTCAGAACACACCATTGCCGCAGTTTTACTGCAGAAAAATGATCAAGGATTTGAACAACCCATAGCTTTTTTCAGTAAAGCCCTTATATATGCCTCTTTGAAGTACAACATTATGGAAAAACAAGCCCTAGCCTTGGTTAAGGCCATCAAAGACTTCAGAGTTTATATTCTCTATTCACAGATTATTTCTTATATCCCAAATTCTGTAGTTAAAGACATTCTTACTCAGGATGGTCCTGATGGAAGAAGAGGTAAGTGGATTGCCACTATCTTGGAATATGACATAGATATTAAACCCACCAAGCTCATTAAAGGTCAAGGATTAACCAGACTTATGGCTGAATCTAATTGTAATGCCCTAGATATAAATTTTATTGCTCAAGTTGATGATCATGAAGAGATGGCGACTCCATTGATCAGTGAAGCCTTTTCACACTCACCTTGGTATACAGACATTATATTTGTACTCCAAAACTTATAAGCTCCTCCTGGATTGTCTAGAACTAAAGCTAGATTTTTGAAACTTAAAGCAGTAAGATTTTGTATCTTAGATAATGTATTTTTTTGGAGAGATCATAGTGGGATTTTACTAAATTATTTACTAAAGGAAGAAGCTGACAAAATACTTGAAGAATTTCATGCAGGTGAATATGGAGGGCATTTATTTTGGAAATCTATTGCAGACAAGATTCTGAGAGCTGGTTTTTACTGGCCTACATTGTTTGTTGATGTCAAAAAATATGTTACTTCATGTCATAAGTGCCAAATCTTTGAGGGTAAAAATAAATTATTACCCCTCCCTTTAAAGCCAATTTCAATTGAAATGCCATTTCAACAATGGGGTTTAGACTTCATTGGTGAAATTCACCCTTCTTCTTCAGGTCAACATAAGTGGATTTTGGCAGCCACTAATTATTTTACTAAGTGGATTGAAGCCATACCTTCCAGACAATCCACTAATACTGTCATTATTTTCTTCCTAGAAAACAACCTGCTTTCAAGATTTGGGTGCCCTCAAAAGATAATTACTGACAATGCAACAACATTCAAATCCAAGAAAATGATTGAATTTTGCCACAAATATCATATTACCCTAGGCCACTCTATTGCATATTACCCCCAAGGTAATGGCCTAGCTGAATCCTCAAACAAAAGCCTAGTAAATATCATCAAAAAATTACTTGAAGATAATAAAAATACTTGGTATAATAAGTTAGTCAATGCCTTATGGGCAGAAAGACTTACTACTAGGAAATCAATTGGTACTTCACCTTACCAACTAGTTTATGGAATGGATGCTATTTTTCCTTCCTCCCTAGGTGTACCAGTGATGAAAATGATCCAATAATTACAGGCTTAAACTAATGACATCCAAAGAAGGATAAATCAAACTATTCACTTGCAACAAACAAGGGAGAAAGTTTATGTCAAATCTCAAGTCATTCAAGATAGAATTAAGAAAATCCATGATAAAAAGACTAAAGAAGATGATTTTTACATAGGAGATAAAGTGTTAAAATGGGATTCCAGAAGAGAAGACAAAGGAAAACATGGAAAATTTGACTTTCTATGGAAAGGACCTTATGTAGTTTATGGATATAGAGGAAATAATGCTTTCCTTCTAAAAGAATTGGATGGAACATATCTACAAGGACCAGTTAATGGCAAAATGATGAAGCCCTACTACTCACCAGAGTTAACCAATAGTTAGTTTTTATTCACTTTTACCATTGTACATATACATTGCAAAGTTTATATTGGATTGGATGTTTCCTTAGCAAAGTTGCATCCCCATGTGGAGCCACTGTTAGGGTCCTATAATAATAGGGTTCATAAAATTTTGAATTGACTTTGATAAAGTCTTGTAAATATGTGCATACCTTGCTTTCTGCAAGTTGTTTTCCCACATTTTGAAAAAACAAAAAATAATAAAAAATCAAAAGGAGGGTAAAAATTCCTAAAATAAAGATTAAATGACTTAGAAAAATATATACACCAAAAGAAAAGAAATAAAACCTGAAAGTGAGCAAGTCCAAATGCCACTACTTTTACTTTTACTGCAAAAATAATGATTATGTGCAGATTGTCAATAAATGCCATAATCCATGATCAGTTAAACAGTTTAATCTTAACTTTTCATGTTTCAATTTCATGTTTTAGATAGAGAATGAAGATTTTTCAAACTGTTTAAACTTGAAAAATCAGTAGATAGGTAGAGAATAATGAGGAGCTCAACAGTTTAATCTAAGCCCTCAGATGAAATAAGGTAGATTTAGATTAGTTTTTTTCTTTGAAAGAAAAATTTTAAGGTTGCAAGCCTAAATGCACCTGCAAAATAAAGAAAAAATGTTAGAAATATAAGATTGGGAAGGTAGAAAGAAGTGGAGAAATCATGTAAATAATACATCATCGGGAAAAATCACTAATTTCCCCTCCCCCATTAGTGTTCATTATTCTAAGCTATCAATCAAACAGGCTCAGGGCATTTCTCTGACTTTTGTTGGGACCGGACCCAAGGCTTTATGACTGGCTATTTGAAAATATTGAGTTCTTATGTTAAATCCTCATTTGTCATCATTTACCTTCATTCATGTAATAAAACCCCTTTTTCTAAGTAAAAACACACTCTTACTTAGTAAAATTGTAACCCTAGAATAATTAACTCAATCCCTTCATAAACATTCATAAAAACCCACAAAGTCACATTTATCCTAAGTATTATTCAAAGAAGTATAGAGATGAGCAAAATGCTTGATTATTTTATACTATAGATAATGTGGATTTTGTTTTTCACTCCCCTCTCATATTAATTTTTAACATATTTTATTAAATCCCTAAAAAACACCCTTTTCCTATATTATTAATTCCATTTTATCTAATAAACCCCAAAAACCCACTATTATAAACTTTTGACCAAGGTATATTATCCCATATACTTAAATGAAAATCCCAAAATAAAAAACCCTTTGGTCTAAAAGATTATCCATATTCAAATATCCCGCCCTATAGTTTTTAAACTATTCAAAAAAGTTTAACAAAAAAACTATATAATATAACGTATCATTATGCACATTTGCGAAACATTTTTAATAAAATGTTGCAGTCCTAACCCACCCACTTATGTTTTATTAAAAGCATTTAAACAAATGTTTTAATAAAAACATTAACCCCGCCATATATATATACCGTGTCTAAAGCCCGCACTTTGTATATTGTATTAAAAATTATTATAATGTTTAAATCATAAGCCCTCGCTGCTATATAGACTATGGTTTAAAATGTGTTAAATCATTTACTTTATAAAACTTAAACCATTCCCGCCCATGTAAGAACCCGGTCCCACCATTCTACTCCAAAGCAACTCTCAAAGCAATCTCAACCCTTCGCATTCATTTCTAAAATCCGATGGTCGACAAGCAATATCGCATAGAAAAAGTGCCCAACCGCTCCATTGCAAATTCCACGCGAAATAAGTTGTTTCGCACTGACCCCTCCCCTCCACGTGGCCCTTTATGGTTGGATCGCATGAGTTTGATTAAAACTTCTTACCATTTAAAAGTCACGCGATAAACCGTCAGTTTTTTGCGCCTCTGTAAATTCAAAACTGCTTCTCGCCTGATGTGACCTATAATTAATGTCGAGGGTTAATACGATCAAATGTTTTAATAAAACCTTTGTTTATGTATTCTTCCACCTGTATGTCGCGTTTAACCAGTGTTTTGCTCTCCCGACTGTGTAAAGCTGAAAAGAGCCTTCGATAGACATTTCCTGCTATTTTTACACCCAGAACCTCTAAAATTTCCCAAGAACCTGTAAAAATTGCTGAGGAGTCATTATATCACTCTAGTTCAACCTCTGAAGAAACCAATTCGACCAGAAGACTGAATTATACCCTGTTTAAACTTATACCTGCATCAAAACAGGTATTTTTCTAAGAATTTAACCTGCAAATCAAATTCAAAAACCTTTTAAAAGAGAAAATTGTCCTAAGATTAAGAAATTAATCAAAGAAAATTGCCCAAAAGTCCCATAAACAGGCAAAACCCTGGCAAAATTTTTCCAGGAACCCTAAAATCCGTTGCGCACCTTTTTCAATAAAATTATCATTTTTCCACAGTTTTAGGGTCAATTTCAAGCTCTAAAAGCCAGAAATCCTTTGCAGGTGCCCTGTATCTTCTTAAAAACCTTTTTCATCAAAGTTTAAGCCCAATTTGCATTCAAGAGACTCGAAAAACCCTTGTTTTCTGTGTTTGACCAGTTTTAGCCTCAAAACTTCATTTGAGAGACCCAATTGACCATAAAAGCCAAAGAAGCATTCTATCAATTGACCATAAAAGCCAAAGAAGCATTCTATCTTACTGAATTTTCCTAATCCAGCCTCTGTCATAGTAAAATTGCCTCTGCAAACAATTTAAACTTGCAGAAGCCTACAAAAATGCCTAAAAAATAGAGTGGAAACAAATCTGAAGGTTCCAAAACTCCTAAAGATACTCCTACCATGACTCCAAATACTGCCATTGTAGTCAACCCATTGCAGCCCCCAGTTGTTGATATTGAGCATATTCCTTTAGCAGACATTGACTACAAAATAGTTGATCCTATAGTTGTGTTCAATTTGTTAGATATACATAGCTGTGTTTTGAAAAATCCCTAGATGATCAAGAAGATGTTCACATTTGGGAATCCAGTTTGCCCAAATATGTAGTTCCCCTGACTCACCCCTGTTAAGAAATTATCAGACTATGTCACCAATACTACATTCCTGAACAGAGAGTTATTTTCAATGCAAACAAAGAGGTCATCTTTACCATTACAGCAGAGTCTATAAACCAAATGTTGCAGCTTCCACCAGACCCTCAAGCAGTACCATTATCCATTTAAGCCCTCACTAAGTTATACATTAACTTAGACTTTCCTAAAAGGTTTAAGATCTTCAAGACTTTCATGCCTCTGCATGTTGAAATTCCAAAATTAAACCCTCCATATTCCACTGCCAAGTTCCCTGAAGGTTCAAGGCATGTTGTCTCCATGCTTTCCTTCATACTTGGGTATTTCATCGATGAACATACTTATGAGTCAATATTGGGATTTTTGTCTACATTTTCTCCAGGACAGTCATCCTAAGTTATATTCGACTTTGCTGGTTTTATAGCTAATAGCGTTCACTATCAATTGTCTAATTTGGAGCTAGAAGGGGTATTCAGATATACCTCCTATCTTTTCCACTTGTTTCTATTTTTCCAATCAGAGAGTTTTTCAATTTCACTTCAGAAATTGGATATAGAAGGAAAACCTCTATCAGTTGTCTTCTGGACATCTATACTCAGAAAAGAAGGCACAGAATTTAGTTATTCAGATTTTGCAGAGTTGTTTGTGCGTCCATTAACCACCATCTTGACAAAAGCAGAGCAGCCTAGAATCAGTGAGGAAATGAAAAGAATCTTGCAGTTATCAGAGCAAAGCACAGTAGGAGATTGGTATTTATATAAGGAATTCATTGAAATTAGAGTTTTTGGTTCTAACTTGTTGCCCTACAAGTTACCTAAGCATCCATCTATGAGGATCTTTGCCTTAGAGTACATTAGGCAGATCTTGAATTCAAATTCAATCAATTTTATGGCAGCCAAGAAAAAGACCCAATTTAAACTCAAAAATCAAATTGGGCCTTTCATATGTAATCAAAGAGAAGCAGAAAAGGAAGCAACAAGTCAATTACAGGAATACAAATTAGAAGAAATCTTCCCATGGAATTATGATCCACAAGGGATCTCAAGTAAACTAAGGGTAAAATGTAAATTGACACTCTTTATCCATGATTCAATGCCAGATATAGAGAAATTTTCTAATCAAATTGAGTGGGTTGAGAATACTTTAACAGAGGCAGTAAACCAAAGGAATACTAGTCACCCTTTGGAAGTTTCCAAACAACCAGACACATCCACTAAAAGAATCAGGGAATAAGGAGCTTATACTACATAAACTACAACAGAGACAAAGTTTAAAATCATCTACAACAAGAGGCCAAAACTAGATACAACAGCTAAAGGCAAGGTAACAATAGATGTTGAAGATACACAGCCTTTGAATACCAACACTGCACAGACAGAGACCAATGTAGCCATTGTAATCATCAGTGAGCCAAATCAGAATCAAGAACAATTAAATAATGAAGATGCACACATAATGGAGAGGCAAAAAAGTATGGAGGCTTCCTCCTCACATTCAGCTGAGGAGAAGGACTTAGATATTAAGGAAAAATACAAGCAAATCAAATTGAAGAATGAGGAAATTAAAACTGAAATATATTCTCAGCTTTTAAAGTAGAAGCCAGGTAATCAAAATACATTCTTATCAGCGTTTTATTATTCAACTCAAAAACTGATTATGTCACTCTTACAACCCACTGTACCAGTGCCAAAGACAGTGGCTGATTACAAAAAAGTTGATATGGAAGTAGCCACAGATAAAATCCATGAGTTGGATCAGATTGAATTTCACAGGAAAACATTAGAGATGCTCTATTCCACAGTGACAAAAAAAGTTATGAGTGCTCATAGACTTCAAAATATAATTTCTAATATGAAGGGCTAAATGAAAATGGATAAATCTTCACTATATGCAAAAGATCTAAGGATAAAGGCCTTAGAAGAGTTAGTATTGTAGGTAGGATATGATCCTACAAACATTAAAGCAGCTGAAGCATTGGTTAAAAAGAAAAATGAGGACATAGATGCCTTGAGGAAACAGCTCAAGCTTCCTCAAGGAGAACATCCTCAAACAAAGGAAGTTTTATAGGATCACAAGGAGAAAGATGAAATGATGAGCTTGATACTTCAACTCACAACTCAAATCAAAGAAATGGAAGTGCAAATGGACCAAGTTGTCCAAGAAAAAGAGACAGTCAAGGAACCAGTTATTCCCATTTTTATCCCATTCATCACAGCAACAGTACCATCTACTTTAGGAGAGAAATTGGCACCAAAAGAGGCACTGGCCACTGCAGTGCCGGTGACTTATTCAACTACTTTAGTGACTGAATCTTCTACAACAGTGTTGCCACCTACAGATGAGAGCAGTAAACTAATAAAAGCAATGGATGAAATGTCCTTGATGACCAATGAAATCAATATATTAACCAATACAATTTAAAATATAGAGAAAACAAGAAAAGTAGCTCAGATAGATGCTAAAATACATTAGCAGAATTCTCACAGATTGAGTGAAGAGGTAAAAAAGCTCCAAAAAGAGTTAACTCTCAAAGACCAAATATCATATATTAAAAATTACATATGGAATAACGTAATTGAAGCCATTCATGATGTTTGGCCATCAATTCAAGTAATGTTTTATCAGAGAGAGTTACTATTGATAGCTCAGGCAGAGATCCAAAAGACACAAGAAGAATTGGAAAATAAACCAGAACAGGCTGTTAGGTTAATCAATTTCCTAAACAGTAAGAATAGACAACAACTTGAAGAGTTAAAGATCAATGACAAGACAGCTACAATCCTATAAATTAGGAAAGTAACTGCCAAAAGAAATCTAATGAGGCAGCTTGAAAAGAAATGTGAAGGAATGAACACTGTTGTCACTAGATTTATTGTTAAATTCACTAACTTAAGACAAAAGGGACTTCCAGATATTATGGTGATTAATGACAAGCTAATGCCTCAGAATGATTATGAAAAAAAATATCAGAGAACATGCCAAGGAGAAAGTAAACAAGCCAACAGGCCAAGGTATTCCCACAGGGAAAGTATTACCAAAAAGTTTTGAAGATTTGTTTTACTTGCAGTATAAAATCAAACATTTGTTTGTCGTCAAACCCACATTTTCCAGGTACACTGAGGCTGATGAAAATTTTAGGAAACTCAATAATATTAGAATTCCTAAAAATGAGGAGTGGCGGGAATTGACTGATTTGCTATGAAGAAAGAAAGGAAACCACATGAAGAACAAAAATTATGTTTGTTGATTTCACAGTAAAAATAGATTTTTACAGCAAGAAGGCAATTTTACTAAAGGTAAAGAGTATCTGAAGTGAAAGTGTATTAATGAGAAAGAATATCAGTGTGAAAGAGTATTAGTGAAGGCAAGTTAGATTCTAAAAGTATCTAAAAATCTAGCAGAAAGGAAACATAAGTAGCTAACTGCTTCTTATCTTAAAACAATTTCTATTTATTTTGAATAAAATAGGACAGCTTGCTAGTTTGTTGAGGAAGCTCTCACTATTATTGTTGTAAAAGATTTAATTTTCCTAAGTTTATTCCTAGAAGTCATCTAGGATATTTTGTAAGACATTTTATATAAATACTTCACTCTTGGAAGTATTTTTGTGTGGAATAAAATTGCTGGAGATTACTATAGATATTTTCATTGACTTGAAGGCTTTGGATTTCGATTTTGAGCAGGAGACTGGATCACCTTTTTGGCATCATACTTCAGGATCCTTGTGATAAGCTATCTGGATGAAGTACTCTCTTAAACTTGTCATTGTTATTTTCTTTTGTTTCATGCATACATTTGTGTTTTAATTCTAAATCGGAATGTATAACTAGGAGTATTACTACACGACATGTTAATAGCACCCTGTTTTAAACTAGTTATCATTTCTTTGTTTTCTTCTGATTTCCAGTGCAGAGAATTCTTAATTTCTCCCTCTCCTGTTTGACCTCTATCTTCTACTTCCCTTTTCCGAATCAAAGGATCCTTAAGTGCCCTTTATCTCGATCATACCATCTCAAAAAACCAGTTTTCCCAAGATCTCCAACGGTTATCTACCTTGCCCTGCAGACATTTGACCTTTTAGGATTTGACCCCAGTTTTGTTAGCTTGAATTAGAATCCATAGCCCAATGGACAAGTAGATTTCCCTCTATCTACCCTCCAAGTGAAATATTCCCACGAAATCCAACAAAACAAAACCAAATCTGCACTTTAATAACTAGCCTAATATTCATAAATCAAAACAAAGTTAAACTTTAAAGAGAGAGCCCTCTCTGAACCCTAGGAAGGCTAGATCCTAGAGTTTGAAGTAGGTTTGTGGTTGCATCTAGTATTATTTGACTAAAAACCAAAATCCCACAACTTAAGAATTTACTGGAGTGATAACACCTTAAAGCCAACCTCTTCTTTCATTGAAGAGTAACAATAGATATACCCCCCTTGAGTAGATTATTTTTCTTCCACACTTGTATATGTTTATTGCTCAACAATGTGAGCTGGTTTTGTATGCTGGTTTACCTAACTGGGTGACTTTTTGCAATTTCCTAAGCATACATACCTCTATTGCGCTTCTTTCCCAATGTATTGATTTGGATACTTTCAAGATTGATGTTGCTTCTTTTAAAGGATTTTAGTCTCTGCCTATTATAGGTTATATAGGAGAGATCAACCACCAAAACTTCAGAGTAAATATTTGATTTCAAACATTGTTCTATTTTGCCTCCATGCACCATTCGATATGACTTTCTTCTGGGTGTTGAAATAGATCTTACTCTCATACACCTATTTGTAGTATTTTTAGAAGAGAATTTCTTGCCAGATTTGCATGCAATCACTTTAAGCCCAAAATTATTACACCTGTAGCATTCAAAATTGTTCAAGAAGGGGGAAAAGGAACTAAAATTCTTACCAAAGTTTGTTCCTGTCCAATTTCTTGGACTGTAATTCGCTCTCTTAATGTTGTTCGACCAAAAAAATTATTTACTTTGACAGGGAAAGGCTCCAGGGAAAATTTTAAGCATGGAATTTTATCTTAAAGTTTAAAAATCTTGGCAAATGTCAATAGTCCCTATTATCACCCAAAAAAATTTCAAAACATTGTATTTCAACATTGTTTTTAATCATGGTCTTAAATAGGTCTAAAATTCATTTTTATTTTGGTTAAGGGTAGGTCATATTTTTTATAAGTTTAAAGTTCATCATTTAAGTTCAAATAAAGTCCTTCAAGGTCCATTCCATGATCAAAGATTCATTTTTTTCATTTAGGGGTCATTCCATTAAGTTTCACGCTAAATTTCTGCAATTAGCCAGGAATTCACCGTTTCGTAGCTCCGCTAGTTCAAAAAAGAGGAAATGCACTACGAAAGCGTTGCTACTTTCGTATCACAAACTGCGAAAGTGATGAAACAAAAACTATGTTTTCTGGTTTTGAGTAGTCAACTTCCAAGGAGGTTTATGAGAAACTAAAAATGGATTTAGGAAAACTGAAAGAGATTTTTCTTCATAACAGAACTTTCTACAAAAACCTCTCTCAGTTCCCTCAAATTCATTAGGAGGTGGGACAAATTGATAACTTAAAATGTGCTACGAAACTATTGTTACAAAATGTCCTGTACATGACAGTTTAGCAGTCAACTTCAAGTTCAGTTTCTGGCCAAATGAAAAAGTTTTTTTGAACTCTGAATGAGGTTTGTTTTTATTACACCCCCAGCTACAAAAAATATCTCAAATTTCTCACAAGTGTTATCAGTTGGGAGATAAAAGGATTTCATTGAAGCCCTATTTTCAGAAACAGAGTTTTCCTGTTTTACACATGTTTTTCAAAGGCAGTTTCTGGACAGCAGAAGATGTTTGTCAAAAACCCAAGATAGGTTTTTATTAAAGTTATCATGGTATACAAAAACCTCCTTCAGTTTCTCAAAATACATCATGGAGTAAGAGATATAATATCTGTCTCAAGACCTATTTTTTAGATAGAAACAAGAGAAATCTACAAGAAGTTAAGAAGTTATAAAGGCTGAAATGACTGTTTTTTCAGTTCATATGACTGTTTTTTTTTATGAAACCAATTTTATTTTGAAGTCTTGGCACATTTGGTTTTAAATTTTGAAGAAATCTGGCCAAAAACTGCTCACTCAGCAGTTTCGTAGCGCACACAGTGCAAAATCAGTGAAAAGCGCTACGAAACTGTTGTAGCATGATTTTTCACTCTCTCTCTTAAATTTTGGAAGGGAAAATATTTGTATGAAGGCTTGAAATTTCTAGGGAAGCTGTGCTAAGTGATAATGAAGATAAATCTGAAAAGAAGAAGCCAAAATTTTGAAGATAAATGTTAAAAATACTGTGCTACGGAAAGCGCTACGAAACCGTGTTGCTTTCATAGCGCAGGTCTGTTTTCACTATTTTGAGAAGTTCGAAGTTTATTTTACATAGCTGGAATGAGGGGATGATTTTGGAAATATGATATTCACATTCCTGACATAAAATAGCCTCAAAGTTATGGGTTAATAGTGGTCAAAGTGTCTCAAGAAACTAAAAGAATCCTAAGCCTAAAAAATAGAGGAGCAGTTTCCTAGTTTGCAAGAGATCAACGTCGTCAGAATTATGGTCATAACAGGTTGGAGCTCATCATCAGGATTTGACTTTATGGAAATATAGGTGGAAAATGATGTAATTAAGTTTAGATAAAGTTGTTTTGAATAGAGTTAAAAGAGTTCTAATTCTATTTGTAATAGGACTCTGTATTAGGTTTACAGTTGTTTTTGTAATAAATACCATGTTTTATGGTTAGGATAGGTGTCAAAGATAGGAATTCGATGTGTCATATCGCAGGATAAGTGCAGAAGATCAAGTTTTGGGTGAATAACCTATACAAATTGGATGTGGAAGATTATGTTTCTTTGAGCATGAAAGCAGAGAAGGTGTAGAGCTTAAACATCAGTGAATTATGGCATAGGCGACTTGGCCATTTGCACCATGGAGCTTTGAAGATCATGCAACATATTTCTAGAGGACTTCCCAAGGGTGCATTAGAGCAACAAGATACATGCAAACGGTGTACAACAAGGAATTAACCAAAGCCACCTTTCATGATAAGGATAATCAAATGCAAGAAGTCCTTGAAAGAGTTCACTCAAATGTGTTTGGACCTTTCTCGACAACCTCCATGATCCAACATAGTTATTATGTTATATTTGTAGATTATTTCTCACGTAAGTGTTGGATATTCTTATTGTAGAAGAAAGACAAGGCATTGTCAAAAAAATTTGAATTTAAAGCACTTGTTGAGAAAGACACTGGCAAGAAAGTGAAGGATCTCAAGAGAAATAATGGTGGATAATATGTGTCAAATGAGTTCAGAACTACTGGTCAAAAGAAGTAATTTGATAGGAGTTAATAGCACCCCATAACCCACAACATAATGGGGTTGCTAAAAAGAAGAACATAAGTATTGTGGGAGTTGCATGAGCGATGTTACATAATCAGGGCCTGCCTTTGCACTTGTGGGTGAAAGCATGCAACACAACGATAGATGTGCAAAACAAGATTCCTCATCGGATTCTCAGTATGAGTACACCAAAAGAAGATTTTTTAGGGAAGAAGCCAGATGTATCACACTTCAGGATCTTTAGTTCATCAGTTTATTGTCATGTTTCCAAGGATGCAAGGAAAAAGATACAATCAAAAATAGAGTTGGGAATATTTTTGGGGTACACTAATACACCTCAAAACTAGCCTATGTACCTGCCATCTCATAGGATGAGAGTTGTTCATAGATATGTGAAGTTCAATGAAGAGAATTCCATGACATGTTCCCTTCAGAGGGAGCTTTAGTTGAATGCAGATGAGGAGCTTTTAGATCCAAAGGAAGAACCTCAGGATGTTTTGGAGCAGGCACAAGCAGAGGAGAAGAGAGTGGAAGCACCCACTCATGAAGAGACACCACATTATGGAAGGAAGTGCGCTACGGAAGCTGAAAAATTATTGCATGATACTAGAGATAATGTGGGAGAATCCACATCACAACGCTGGTAGAGGAGGTCACCAGATCAGTACACTCGGTACATGGTTCTGATGAGTGAGCTAGTTGATACAGAACCATCCTCATTCGAGGAATCAATGTATAATACAGTATGGGTTGATGCCATGGTAGAGGAATATGATTCCATAGTGACAAAAAATGTTTGTTAAGTGGTCCCAAGGCCATTGAAGAAGTCAATGGTAGGTTCAAGGTGGATCTAAAAGGTGAAGCAAGAAACATATGGAAGCATCAAGAAACAAAAAGAAAAATTTATGGCTAAGGGATTCTCTTAGGTGGAGGGAATCGATTACGGGGATACCTTCTCTCCAGTAGCAAGTTACTCTTCTATCAGATCAATTCTAGCACTTGCAGTGGAGATGGGATGGAAGATCCATCAAATGGATGTGAGGACAACATTCCTTAATGGAGTGATTGAGGAGGAGGTGTAAATTTAAAAAACAAAAGGATTTGATACCTTCAACAAAGATTTTCATGTGTGCAGACTCAAGCGAGAGTTGTATGGATTGAAACAAGCACCTCGTGCTTGGTATACCAGGATCGAAAAACATTTCACTGGGTTGGGATTCAGTAAAAGTGAAGCATATGAAAATCTTTACCATATTGTTGTTGAAGGTAAATTGTTGATTATAATATTATATGTCGATGATTTGATTCGAACCACTAATTAGAAGTTGATAAAATCTTGCAAGGATGATCTTGTAAGAGAATTCGAGATGAAGGAAATGGGACTCATGCATTATTTCCTCGGTTTGGAAGTATGACAAGGAGATGGGGAATTTTTTATCTCTCAGGGTAAGTATGAAAACAAGATACTGAAGAAGTTCCCCATGGAGAGTAGTAAACCCATAGACACTTCTTTAGCAGTAGTTGGAAGAAAGAGGATGCCACTTCAGGTGAGGAGGTGGAGGCCACTATTTACAGGAAGCTTGTGGGTTCACTCATGTATTTGGTGAACACACAACCAGACATGTGTTATGCAATTAACCATATTAGTTAAGCAATGGTTAATCCAACCAAAATGTATTGGAAGGTGTCCAAAAAAGTGTTCAGATGCCTCAAAGGAACTACTCAGTATGGTCTTTGGTATAGTTAGAAAGAGGCAGTGAAGCTTCAAGGCTTCACTGATGCAATTTGGGTAGGTAGTCAATCAAATTAGAAGAGAAATTTAGGAGGAGCCTTTAATATTGGGTGAGTAATAGTTTATTGGTATAAGAGGAAGTAGAGATAAGTTTCACTCAATTCAGCAGAAGAGGAGTACATGGTTGTTAGTAAAGCATCTTGTGAAGCTATATGCATGAGTAAGATTCTTGTTGGGTTATTTGGTCAAATGATGGATCCTATTGTGATTTACCAGTGACAATCATAACTGTTGTATCAAACTCTCTAAAAATCCAAATTTTCATGATCAGTCCAAGAATATCAACATTTGGTACCACCATCTACGAGATTGTGTGCATAGGCAGATTATGTTGTTGGAATACATTCCTACAAAAGAATAGGATGCAGATATTTTGACAAAATAATTGTCAAGAGGAAAATTTGAATTCCATAGAGGCAATATTGGGGTATCTGATAATCCCTTTCTTATTGAGAGGGAGTGTTGAAAAATGACAACAAGAAAAATATGATTTAATTTTCCCTTGAATTAAATTAGGAGACAATTGTAATTCCACATAACAAGACAACAAGAATGTGTTAACTAAGTTAATTTGACTTAGTTGGCTCAACTAATTTAAGTTGAGGGCCTAACTTGGCGTATGTAGAGTGTCTCCTACTTTTTAGGATCCTAGGTTGAGTTTAATTTGAGTTGCAATAACTTAATTCAGATAAAATAAGTTAAAGTTAGTTAAACTAGTCCCAACTGTTGGAGGAACTAGTGGGAGGTCAAGTTGTGGGGTGTGTACTCAGCAATCAACCAGTTAACTGATAAATAAAAAATAATTAGCCCATGCATGCATGGTGTAACATCCTCATCCCACATCTACCAAAGTAACTGTCGATGAACTAGGGTAAACACGTGACGAGAGGCTGCAATGATCAGATTCAACCTCCTAGATGACCTTAAGGAAGTGGAACCATCGAAAACAGATCATACAGACCCTCTAGATAAAAAAACATAACTCCCAGGAGCTAACCCAACCACTCAGGCCTCTAGCCCCTGGGTCCCATTGAGATTTCATGAATAAAACCCCCTGTACAGATGCTTAGGCCTGCATCCGTGTGTCTATGTGGCTTTGGACGCATGCATATGCTTGCATGCCTAAGTCCAGGGACTAAATTTCCCAGAACTATGTCTACGTCCGTGGGATTTAAGGAACTATTTTGGGCCCAAATTTCAGGCCACTGCCTAAAACTCAATGACAAATTCAAAAATGAAATAACACAGTGAAACAATTATGTATTTGCAAAAACTGTGACAATACCTAGTTTATACCCCTACTAGCCACGATAGGAATTTTGTCAAACATATCACAAATTTTTAATCTACATGTGTAAAAAACATATATGAACATAGGGGTCTCATAATTATCTGATAATCGCTAAGAAGCATTGCTCCCTTACATCATTAGCTACAATATCATCTATTAGGACATAGATACATTGTTTATTTATTTACAATAAAAACATGAGGAGATCCATACATCATCAATGTCATAATACATGCTCATAACCAAAAAAATAACAGGTGAAATACCATGAATATATCAGCCATAAAATCCACATATAAACTAGTAAATTTACACATATAAAACCAAGGAAATGAATTTCTCATTAATGAATGTAGAAACCAACCGGGGATGGGACTACCATGTTCCACCCGACCATATATTGGCTAAGCCAAATCTCTCTTCAACCAATCACCCCCGTGCCATATTCCAAGCATGAATGTGGGACTCATAACCAACCAAAAATAACCAAACAAACATGGATGCTACCAGAGTTCTCCACCTACACTGTGAGGAAAATTCACTACCTCCTAGTCTCTTAGGCTTTACCGTAATCCACATTTTGATCCAGGGATCACTATGCCCTACACCAAGACCCACTCTCCAAGATTTACTATACATTCCATCCAAGGACTACTAGGCCCAACGAATAGCAATCAACCCCTTAGCTTTATCGTATATCATTCCATTCACTGACAAGTATTCCTAGGCCCACCAAGGCACACAATCTTGGATTTATCGTAACCCACAGTTTGGTTCAAGGGTTACTAGGCTAGTGGATTTAGCATGATCCATAGTCCTTTTCAGGGACAACTAGGCCATGTGTTTTTCATTTTAGAGATCCACCTCACTTAGCTTCTAATCCATCCGAAAATCCATCTCAAAAAAAGTATGAGAACCCATCTCATCAAGGCTATCTTGAAATGGCAAGGCTAGACTAAAAACACTGTCACACCTGGAAAAATGTTGGGTGTGGAGCCTGATTATCTTTTTTATTTTGTATCACAGCGTTGGACCCCTATACCTTAATGGGGGTGGCAATGCCGCCCGTAATTAAATGATGCCTGGGGGGTCCAGGGGGGGCGGCTGCGACTTTATGGAGCCCCCCCATGGCGGGGGGTTTCGGGGGTAGCGCCCCCTGAAGCTAAAAAAAAATGTACAATTGCCTTGTAAAAGTATAGTAATTTCTAGTCAATATGGGCAGTTCATTAGGCGAATGATCTGACAGTAGAAGTTATGTTTAGTTTAGGGTTTTTTGCCCTAGAAGCAACCCCTCGCTCGTATAAGGGTAATTGTATTGCGGCTGTGTATTGTACGTGTATTATCAGAGCGATAAACAGATAGGGAGATTGTGAGAGAGAACATAGGATATTACAGCGGATCTACTGTAGGTTGTGTCTCTTCATTTTGCTGGATAATATAAAGGAAGGACTAGCTGTTCAGGGTGGACGTAGCCCAAACTGGGTGAACCACGTATATCTGTATCTCTCTGCTTTTATGTGTTTTGTGTGCTTGTGTTTTCCGCATATTTTATGTGTTTCATTGCTTTGTAATATTTAATTTTCTAACAAAAAACACATGTCATGACAAAAAATAACCGCATGAAATACCATGCATGCCAAATATAGCAAGGAATTCACACATGCAAAGAATCATGTTGTAGCTTCTTAATCCTACTCTTCCTTGCTTACTCCTTCCTTCTTCTTGCCTTCTTTTCCTTTCTTGATCCAATGCCAAAGTGCTCAAGAAAACTTTGTGTGTCTAAGAATGAGAGAAAGAGAGAGAATAATGAGAGAGCTCCAAAACTAAACTAACAAAAGGTACTAACGAATCCTCAAAAGCCTTTTTATTGATGAGGCCTATATTTCCTTCGTTTTCCATTATTTTCCTCCTCACATAGAACCTGTGACCTTTCACCTCCCTTTTCCCCTATTTTCTATTATTTTCATAAATAAATGTCAATAAATGCCACTTTTCCTTTCCAAAGCCTTCGTCATTGCCTTTACCAATTTCCTTAGCCATAATAAACCAAATGAACACCCACTAGGATGCATTTCCCAACATTCATCTTGGAATAAGTGTCCCACCAACCGTGGTTATTGTTTTTAACTTTTATTACATGGAATTTTCACCAGAGCTATTATAGAGCCCTCCCCCTTGGGGGACGTCGTCCTCGGTGTTCAATCACACATATACCTCAGCAAAACTATTGGAAATAAAACATACTTATCATGGAGATTTATAACATAGCACGACGCAGTATTTACAATGATGACCCTACTGAAAATCAAACCATCATGATAACATAACAACCTTACATCATAAAAACATGATAACTAACTAAAATGACACCCATACTGATTATTGGATCTTGATAACATAGGTCATGGTGGTATTTACATCCATATGCATATGTACACATACCCAAATATCACATCAAAACATATATTGAAACATCACCAAAAGATATGCAAAAAATATACCAACATCACACCAAAACTACTTTACCTCAACCGACAAACAAGGAAGGATACATAGCCCACATCTGATTCGCCATCTCCCATGTAGCTTCATCAGGCCCAAAGTAATTCCATTGCACTTTAACGTGCTCTATTTATCGATTCTGGGGCATGAGAACCTTTTTCTGCAATATACACTGAGGCTCTCGATGGAATTATCCATCTGGCTCCACCTACAATACAGACCAATGAATCACATGATAAACATATTTAACATACTTCTTAAGCAATGATATATGAAAAACATCACAAAATTTCATTGTGTAAGGTAGTGCAAGTCGATAGGTTACTGGTATGATTCTCTCAATAAACCTGAAGGGTCCACAAAACCTTAGTGCCATCTTGGCACATGATCCAATTCACAAGGATCTCTTCTTGGGCTTGATATGCAAGTACACCTTTTCCCCAACTTGAAACTCCTTAAATAAATTGTTCCAATCTACATAGCTCTTGTGCCTATCATGTGCTTCTTTTTAGTTCTTCTTGATCACCTTCATTTCCTGCTCCATCTCTCCCAAAATTTCTAGTCCAATAAATACCCTGTTAACCGGATCACTCCAACTTATGGGAGTGTTGCAACTCTACCCATACAATGCCTCAAATGGACTCATCCTCAAGCATTATTGGTACCCATTTTTGTAGGAAAACTATACCAATGGAATATACTCTTCCCACTTTCATTGTTAGTTCATCACATACATCCTCAACATATCCTCCAATATCAGGTTCAACCTCTTTGTCTTCTGTTCTGTCTATGGATGATAAGATGTGTTGAAGGCAAACTTGGTGCCAAAACCTGCAAACAATTCCTTCCAAAACTTGTAATTGAAATTTTCATCCATGTCAGACAAAATATTTTTTGGGACACCATGTAATTTGACCACATCTATGATAAACACCTGTGCCACATTACTAGCTAAGTATGTAGTCTTCATTGGGATGAAGTGTGTAAACTTTTTCAACCTGTCCACCACATCCATGATGAAATCTTGCTGTTTAGCTATCCTAGGAAAAATTGTGATGAAATCCATGTAAATGACCTCCCATTTCCACTCCATAATAGCAATCGGTCATAATATTCCACCTGGATGCCTACATTATTCCTTAACCATCTGACAGTTCAAACACCTTGCTACAAACTCTGACAAATCCATCTTTAGATTCATTCAATAATAAAACATCTTCATTGGAGTCAATGTATTTTGATAGCCTGGGTGAGACGAATATGGTTTCGCATAAAAATACTCAAGATCACCTTCTTCACCTCACTCTTGTCCAACAC
The DNA here is from genome assembly GCA_034641835.2 of Pinus albicaulis. Lineage (NCBI taxonomy): Eukaryota > Viridiplantae > Streptophyta > Pinopsida > Pinales > Pinaceae > Pinus > Pinus albicaulis. The sequence goes on along the minus strand of CM076581.1, from coordinate 79,259,713 downwards.
ATATATCATGTCTCTAAATATGACCAATAAATATACCGTGAGACGGTATTCCAAATCATGTACGCCTGCACCTGTAATTGTACCACTACATGTACATGCACCTGTACTCTACTACAACATGTGCACAATCTCCATATACCTATCATCATGCTAACCTACCTGCAAGATCCTATACTTTAAATCCATCCCTGTAATACTCCAAAATTTTCACATGATATTTGGAATATTAGAGTTCTTAATAAACTTAATAAATTAAGTAAATAAAAGGGTGGAGAGGCCCATAAACCTCAAACATGAATAAAATCCACTTTCTATGTGTGTATGTGGATATTCTAGATCTAGATCTAAAATCATGGAGTAGTGGAGCAGCTCCATTAATGGAGACCACGTCTCATTTATGAGATAGATTATGGAGGATGAAGCAGTCAAATAAGATCATGGATCTTAAATGAAAAATCATGAGGATCTTTGATAAGGTCAACTAAGATCTTAGTGCATACAAAGAATATCATAAAGCACTTATGATAAGATAGTGGAGGAAGTGATGCATTTAATGCACACATGATGGAGATGATAATCACCCCATATGAACATGATGGAGGACATGGGGAAAAAATGCAGTCAACCATGGAGACTTATGTCCACATGTACAACGTTGTTTTGGAGTGGGCCTAGGCTATGGAAGGCTCAGATCTATATAATGAAGGCGAAGGCACATTGGAGAGCATGATTTGGATTATTCATTTCTTGATCTGTTTAGATCTAGATTTGTCTAAGGAAATTTATATGCAGGCTTGAGCTGTTTAGCAAAGTTTGCAGTGTTATTTCGCACAGGGTGTTCCCAAGTGGGAATCCCACCTATTTCTTTGAGTGATCTCTAAGGAAGAGGATTGTACTTCACTCCTTATTAGGCATTGGTGCCCACTTCAGGAGGTTGTTTCTAGTATTCGGCTAGGAAACTGGTGGAGGATTCATCCTACCACTTTGTTCTTCACATTCAGTCTTCCAGGAGCAATAGATCTATATCTAACATTCAGGCCATTGGGATTTACCTCCATGCAACAGTAGTCCCTTCAAGGATTTCACAGTCCAGTCCTGTAGATCTATTGGAGGAAGGAAGTTTCTAGTATTTCAGCTGGAAATCCTGTGAGGGATCATCTCCTCACATTGGATCTATTATTTCCATCATTCAGAAGCTGATTTGACATATCTAGCAGCAGGCTATTGAGCCTCCCTCTCTAACAGTGCGGTTTTCTGAAGTTGTTGTTCCTACAACAACTATTTTCAATGGAGGAGATTGGAGGAGATAGATCTTGAGCTTTTAGCTCAAGGATCTAGTGAAGGGATCAAATTTTCTTGCATAGATCTGATTGTGCACCATTGCAGCCATCATATCATCAGATCTAGCTTCAGATCTACTTTCCCAGCAACATATATGTGAAGCCCTAAGAGGGTGGTTCTTTTATATTGACAGATCTGAGAAACCCTTTCTGGGTTATCTTGGGAATCCATCATTAAGTCTTGATCTACATTTTCAGCATCATCAAAGCTCCCATTCTTCCTAGATCTAACTTTCTATCTGTTAGGCAGTTATAGTCCCAACAGTTGCAGAAGGGACAGTGTAGTTTACCTTCCAGTAGTTCAGCAGTTACACAGACCCTCTTATGGGATCATTGCAGGGTCATTCCGAGCCTTCCATTTGGCTTGAGTGTCTCATATTTTGAGCACTATTGTACTTGCTTATCCACCTCCAATATAATAAAATGGCTCAACAATTTCTGTGCATTCTGATGTGTATTTAGATTTATTGTTTACTTTGTTGCAGTTCTTATATTGTGTTTTAGTGTTTAATTTGACCACATCTATTATAAACATATGTGTGAAATTACTAGCTAAGTATGTAGTCTTCATTGGGATGAAGTGTGTAAAATTTTTCAACCTGTCCACCACATCCATGATGGAATCATGCTGTTTAGCTGTCCTGGGAAAAATTGTGATGAAATCCATGGAAATGACCTCCCATTTCCACTCTAGAATTGCAATCAGTCGTAATATTCCACTTGGATGCCTACATTCTTCCTTAACCATATGACAGTTCAAACACTTTGCTACAAACTCTAACAAATAAATCTTTAGATTCATTCAATAATAAAACATCTTCATTGGAGTCAATGTATTTTGATAGCCTGGGTGAGACGAATATGGTTTCGCATAAAAATACCTCAAGATCACCTTCTTCACCTCACTCCTGTTCGACACATATATCATGTCTCTAAATATGACCAATCCATATACCGTTAGATGGTATTCCAAATAATGTACACCTGCACCTGTACTTGTACCACTACATGTACATGTACCTATACTCTGATGCAACCTGTGCACAATCTCCATATAACTATCATCATCCTAACCTACCTTCAAGATCCTATATTTTAAATCCATCCCATAGGAGCTCATAGCTACAAAGTGATTCACCTGTACCACCTACTAGGAGAATCTACTACCCTGTTCTCCTTTCCTTTGATGTACATGATCTCGAAGTCAAACTAATTGATCATGGAAAATCATCTAGCTTGTTTATCATTCAAATGTGGCTGGTCAAACAAGTATCTCAACCCAATGTGATCACTCATTAGTACAAACCTACTACCAAGAATATAGTTCCTCCACATCTTCAATGAATGTATGACCGCTACTAGATGAAGATCATGTGTCGGGTAGTTATGCTCGTTCTCATATAGTTTTCATGACTCATAGCATACCACCTGTCCATCCTGCATAAGGACCCCATCAAGTCCTCTCTTGTACACATCTGTACATACTACAAACTCCTTGTCTAGATCTACAATCTTTAACATTGGAGCATCTGTCAAGAACTAATTAAGTTGCTAAAAAATGGCCTCACACTACTCTGTCCAATCAAACTTCTTACCTTCTCCGCAATGATGTAATAAGATAAACAATATGTGAGAAGTTCCCATGAACCTCCCGTAATAACCCGCCAATCCCATAAGGGATCTCACCTCAGCCACATTCTTATGAGTTGCCCACTCCATGATGGCCCTTATCTTTTCTGGATCTACTGTAATGCCCTCCTTGGAGACAACACGTCCCAATTAATGTACCTCAGTCTGAAATAAACTGCATTTGCTGAGCTTAGCATACAATTGATGCTCTCTCAAAAATATCAACATTGCCACCAAATTCCCGACATGATCTTCCTTATTTTTAGAATATACCAATATTTCATCAATGAAAACAATAACAAACTTGTCCAAGTAGGGGCGCAACACATTTTTCATCAAACACATAAATGTATTCGGGCATTAGTCAAACTTAATGTAACTACAACAAACTTGTAATGCCCATACCTGGTCATGAATGTGACCTTGCAGATGTCCTCTTATTTGATGCATACTGGATAATATCCTGATCTCAAGTCGATCCTAGAGAACATTGCTTCTCCCTTCGGTTGATCAAACAAATCATCAATCCTTGGTAATGGGTACATATTCTTGATGGTCATTTTGTTCAACTTCTTGTAATCAATGCATAGTCTAAGAGTGCCATCCTTCTTCTTCACGAACAACATTGGTGTGCCCCAAGGAGATACACTTAGCCTAATGTATCCCTTGTCAATAATCTCTTTTAGATGTAACTTTAATTTTACCAACTCAGGTGTACTCATCTTGTAAGGTGATTTTGATGCTGGAGCTTCCCCTGGTACCAACTCAATAGAAAAGTATACCTCCCTGTGAGGTGAAAACTATGAAATATCTGTAGGAAATGCATCATGAAACTGTTATAGAATCGGGTACTTGCTCAAAACATCTACATCCTCAACTTCCTTACCCTTGTCGCTAGAGATATGAATTGCAAATAGCGCACATACTTTCCTGCAATTGTGCTTGGCCTGCATTGTTGTCACCATCCTAACTGATGTGGATTTCTTCTTTCCTTATAAGAATCTTGGTTCCCCATTGTGATCCAAGCACTAAATGGATTTGGCATAACAATCCACCTTGGTTTTTTGAAGGTATAGCCATTCCATACCCAATAAAATATTGCATGACCCAAATGGAAATATGTTTAAGTGCGTTGTTGTAGGCATACCATTTAACTCAAATTCACAAGATCTTACCCAATGGTGAACTCTCTTCTTTGTACCTGTATCCAACTTCATTAACCAAGATTATGCACGCATTTATTTATTCAAACCGCACTTATCCACAAATTTAGGACTAACATAGCTATAATTAGGTCCAGGGCCAATCAAAATAAAAAAAAATTATCACAAAGCTTACCATGCATATCAATGATAAAATTTTGATGCTCTGCTTGCCTATTGTCCACCTCTGTACCAATACAAGGAATGATATTCCCAACATGCCTAATAGTCTGCACCTACTATGTATTGTATATCGTAGGCCTCCCAACATCCCCAATAGTTTGTGCCTCCTATGAATTGTGTATCTTAGGCCTACCACCCTGTTTCTGCAGACAATATCTCCTAAGGTGCTCCTCACCGCATGTCCAACACTCCAACCATCCAGTACCATTACCTCTATGTTGCTGTTGTGATCCATGTCTATGTTTAGCTACATTAAACTTATTTTGAGGTGCCACATTTTCTTTCTCCTCTAAATTTTGAGCCGTTGCTCTCTTAGGCTGCCATTTACCTTTACTTTTTTCCTCCCATTTTCATCCTTGGTGAGATTCATTCTTATGCTTTGACTGTTAACAGCAATGATTCAAATTCCCAATGACTTCCTCAAGTGACCGAGGCTCATCATACTCAATTCGATCTCTAAATGCTAACGGAAAACCACTGACAAATCGTTTAACTTTAGCCTTTTCATCTTTAAGATATGGTACATACCTCAATAACTCTAGTAACTTGGTCATTTACTCTTCATCTGTCATTGACCGTATCTTTAGCTCATAAAATTATTTTGAATTACTGTTGCAGTACCTTTCTGAAAAAGTACTTCTTCCTGAAAACCCTCTTGAACTCATGCCAACTCAATTCCTCTGTCCTGATGTCTCTGAGCCACTTCACACCTTCCCACCAAATTTCTGCTTTCAGGGATAATTTTAAGGATAAAAGTTTATCTTAAAGTTTAGAAACCTTGTCGAATCTTAGTAGTCCACAATATGCAAATTGAAAAAGAATTGGTGATACTTTTGTAGAAATATTTAGGTTTCCAATTATTTTATATTAGTTGATATAATATTTTGGTCAATTTTAAGGTAAAATAATGGTGTACTATAAAATTTGGGCGAATCAATTAAGAAAAAAATGGAAATTCATGAATCTTTTTTTTGGAAAATCATGGAAAATTAACCCACCTGCAAATATTAGCCCCTAAAAGTTTCCTTGTCTTCTTTACCTTTCCAACTGAAGATAGCATCTTTTTCCTTCATATTACCTGTGCAATCATGCAACTCAAAGAATTTTTTCATCCCAAGTATCCAAAATCTTCTGGTTTCTTCAAGTCTCCATTAAGATAAGGTGGATTTTCTTTCTTGAATTCATCAGGAAAGTATCCCCTTTCACTCCTCCTGTAATGATGATAACGATGGCGATCATGATGTCTATTTGAACCAGAACTAGAATAGCACCTATACTCATCACCCCTCCTATCTGGAGTGTCCAACAACTTGATATCTCTCACCATTTTAGGCTCTATCCAACATGTGTCTACCAGGATACCTATTTCCAGATACCCCAGTAATTCTGTCCTCCTACACATGGCTGATCTAAAGTGGCCCTTTTCGCTACAATTCTGACAAGATATGAAGAAGTATTGAATTACCCTATGCTTATTTCTCTTTTGCTTGAATGATCCTGTCATTGTCTACCTTACAAATCCTTATTTATTCCTTTAATATTCTCAAAGTGTCTACCAAATCATAAGAGTGTCCACCACGCTGCTCATATGACTCATAGGGAGAGTCTTTTTAGTCTACTTGAATCTTGTTATTCATTTTGATCTTTCTCCTACAAGGCATAATATGTAAGCTAAACCAAATCATAATAAACCAGTGTACCTTAGTGTAATTTGGGGAGGATACCTCATTTGCAAGATCATCCAATAAACATGATACATTTATAAACATAATCATAACAACATATAAACATATAACGACTAGGTGTGCCAACACATAACATCATTCTAACTAGAGTCCAATCATCACTGCATGACCATATCATTACACATACTATGACCTCATGAATGAGGACGTAACCATACCAATGTACGTGGACAATACACAATCATAAACATAGACGATACACAAGCGTACACACGGAAAACACACAAGCATAAACATGGACAATACACAAATGTAAATATAGACAATACACACGCATAAACACATATAATCAAGCATAAAAGGAAAATACTTGTAACAGCATGTAGCAACATTCCCAAACCTCATAGGGGGGAGGACTGATCCAAGTGGATATCGGTGGACACCCGCCTGTTCCACTTAAATCTCTAGTCGGTTTCATCACTTTCCATGTTTATAACATAGTTTACTATTTTTAGCAGTTTTTTGGGTCTTGAACTTCTGAATCTCTTTTGACCCCCTCAATGGTGTTTTTTTGAGGTCCGCAATAGGCCCATAGCCATAGGCAATATTATGCTGCAAATATTCTAGTAATCAGAGAGATCTTTCTAACAAGATATCACACACATTAAACAGAGATCATATGGCCAATTACGACCACGGGAAGTAGGTTCCCAACTAACCCCAACGGGGCCCACAAAATCTTGGCATTCCATCTCCTAGAGTTATGTTTTTGGTTGTTTAGGGTTTCCCTTTGACATCAATAATAAAAAGGCCATTGAGCCTCATTTTTGTTGGGAATCATGATTGTCATTAGACCAAATCCCGAAGGTGTTAGTCAATGATCGCATCACCAGAGATAAAGATCCAAAAGAGGTGGTTAGTCCATGTTGTGAAACACATGGGGAGCATTGGTTTATCCAATGTCCAACAATCTCCCCCCCTCCAACGTGAGTCGGGTGTGTATTGAACTCATGACCTAAGCTTTGATACCACTTGTTGGGAATCACGATTTCCATTAGACCAAAACGTGGATGTGTTAGTCAACGATCGCATCGCCAGAGATAAGGATCCACGAGAGGCGGTTAGTCCATGTCGTAAAACACACGGGGACCATTGGTTTATTTAATGTACAATAATTGTAACATAGTTCAGAGGCATGTAGCCACCACATCTCTTCTCAAAGATAAAATACCATCGCCCGAGCTAGTTTATTTCCATTCTATAAGTAAGCATATTTCAGTTATTTGATATTAATTAAATGAGAATTTATTTCTGCTAAATTTCTGTGTTTATGTTTATATATGCTTTTTGTTGTGTTTCTACATAAGTTTGGATAATGAGTTCTTTTCATATATACCATTATTACAATTCACCTATCTCAGCTTTAGTTCAAACTCTACCAAAGTTTTCTTTTAAAATAGAGAACAACTAAGGAAAATAATACTAGAACATGAAAGCAATTTATTTTACATGAAAGCTCAAGCTGCACATCCACAAAGTCAATCTAAACATCATTGGGAGATATATGTTCCTTAAATAAACGTGGTAATGACCTGGAAAAATATTCCTAATTCAAAATAAAACATAAATTAGTGAAAACCACAACTACTATTCATTTTTGTATGGACATTTTGAAAAAGGTACAATAAAGAAAAGGAAATTTTTTACCCTAAATATATTTTTTCTTGTTTTAGTACCCACAAAGACATTAACTTCTATCTCACAACCTATTCACAATGGATGGCCATATTCATCACAATGATCATAGCTTGCTCCTCTTAAGACCATGTTAACCAGATTACATTTTCTCATATTTATATTTAGCTTCTCATCTCCAAGCCCTCATTTCCATCCTTGATTGATATCATCCTTTGTTACTATGATTTATGAATATTTGTGTAATGATTTATTATTCTTAAGCTTCATAGAAAAACCACCTAAAATCAAAATCCTTGAAAATAACTCGTACTTAAGTAAATAACATATTTACCATCACTAGTTGCCCACCATAATTTAAACAAGTATTTACATAAAAAAAATGAATAAGAATAAAATAGAAATAAATATACCTATAAAAAATTACTACCTACAATTATTTATAAATAAAATTTAATTACAATAATTTGTTTTTAAAATTATTATACTTAAATTTATAAACTTCACCATCTTCATAACCAAAATTATCTATGTTTCTACCATTAGTTTCCCTTTTAGTTAATTTACCTTCCTCTTTAAAAATATTTGTTTCTAATCATAAAAAATAATGTAACTCAAATTACTTTTTCACTAAATAGATAGTATGCTATTGAATTTATTTTAAATATAAAAGGCCTTGACTCCACTATTCAAAACAAACACGAATGCTTTATTTAGAATATTCTTCAAAGCTAGATAATAGATAATGGTTCTCATAAGTAAAGAAACCACAAAAAGTTCAAATATCACATATTGAAGCTTTTGCCAAAATTCAATTTTTATATTAGTTGGCAAGGTGGACCTCAATTTATGGAATAATGGCCGGTGAAACCTCATGGAGAATCTGGACTAGCCAAATATGACATTCCCAAGTGTTATTAGCGTGCATAAAGTTCAAAACCTGTCGCATAGAAATTTGGTAGCATTCAAAAAAGCGATTTGATAAAGGGAAACAAGCGCCCAAGCTCAACAAGAATATAAAACAGCGCACACCGGAATCGTGCTTTCGGGAATTTTTTCTGGGAATTAAAAAAAGAGTTGTTTTTGGTGTGATTTTTTGGAGTTTTAGGTTTGATGAAAAAAATTAGAGTTTTAGGTTTGAAGAAAAAATTAAGATAAAATCTTGATTTTTGTTAATTAAATTAGTTTTTTGATTCTATATATAGATTCAGCACCTTAAAAACCTCATAAAATACTTTGCAAAATTACCCATCAAATTTCTATTTTCAATAAATTCCTATCACCTCTTTTTAAAAATTAGATAAAAATACTACCATAAAAATCTTCAAAAATTACACTATAACCTACTCTTTAAAGAAATGTGTGTTCAACACCCAATAGCCCGATGAAATGACCCTACTACCTACACAAGGTATAGCGACAACCGGAGGGTGTTAAACGAGGTTGGAGGTGGCGTAATAGAGGCCACAAGATTTGCTATATGTGTTGCATGGGTGTTCAAAAGAAAGACAAATGCCCGAATGCTCGTAGGCTTTTTCATGACTTTGTGCATCAACCACCGCCTTAATTAATTATTGACTAATTGTCGTCGGCTTAAAAAATGTTAAACATTATTTTTTTTGAACAAGCGTAATATTTTGAACAGAAATTGATTTTTGGTGTTTAATAAAAAAAAAAATACTTGTGAATTGGTTTCATAAGTAAAGAATGGTGGTAAAAAAAGATAAATTCAAGATCTGAAGTTAGTTGAATAGAAAAATAGTTCCATAAAGATCCAAAGACACTCTGGATAAATGGGGGGAAACTAAGGAACGTGGGTTATCCTGAGGAGTGATCCCTGAAGGGAAGAACTCGTAGAGGAGAAACTATTCCACTGGAATTGGAGAATTGGACCGGACTGTCTCGAATTTCTCTTCCAGATTTTTCTGAGTTCAAGAAAGACTTAGACTTGGAGCACGGGGGGAGTTAGAGGACGTAATCACCTCACTAACGAAAGGGAGGCAATCACATACCAGTCAGATTGTGCACAGATGAGTGGAATGCTGTTAAATATTTCATGTAGAAGAATATATTGTTTTCTGTAAATTTGTAATGACAGTAGAATACATTGTTTTTCTGTTAAATTTGTAATGTCAATGGAATACATTGCTTTTCTGTTAAATTTGTAATGACAGTAGAATACATTGTCTTTCTGTTAATTTGTAACAGAAGCAAGCTAGGGAAACAACACATGTTCGATTGGTTGTGTTCGTGTCTAAGGATTTTATTCTAACAAAAGTAGAATGTAAACAGAAAAACTCGTTGAAGAAGTTGTTAAGCAGACGTATAATATGCATTAGTATTTTTTTCCATCTACCTATACTAGTAATAGCGCATGAGTAAGTTATTGAAAGGGTTATAGCTGGTGATTTAAGCGAGGATCATTAACTCAGAACCTCTGAAACCAGAAATCCTGGGTTGGTTGTCCTCCAACCTATGATACTACACGGACATTGGTGGCCCGGACACCTTGTAGGATTCAAGAAAAAGAAAAAAACCAGAACAACCTGGGTTTTAAGAAAGGAAGTTGTCTTGCAAAAATAGATTATGGAAGTAAAACAAAGAAACGAAATATGTGAAATTACAGTTAGGCGGTAAGCAATCGAATAATGAGCCTTCAGTTTTTCAGATGAGGAACAGGATAATCCTTCTGGACAGAAGCAAGAAAATAAGTAATACGAGTTTAATCCCTCGGTAAGCAAACCCCGGAAGAAAACTGTAAATTACAAGAGCCAACAGTATCGAACATAGGAGCATATAGTTGAGACTCTCAGCGTAAGCATTTAACATAGGTAAACCATACAAAGAAGAAATTTAATTGGAACGCAAGAGGCATATTTTCTACTGAGTGAAGAAAAAACGGAAATAGAAGCTACAGAGAAGAACTCCCAGGAAATAACTCGGACATTTATGCTTCGAACATATGTATATATTTAAATTGAAAGGAACCAGTAAGGAACAAAAAAAATGCCATATGTCTACTCAGCAAAAACCATCTAAGAGTGAAAGGTGCACGGGTGCAAAAATCCCGGCCCTTCTGTTCAATAGTGAATTATACAAATTTTTAATGGGTAAAATACATAAACAAAACCCTCCGAGAGTGCTGGATGAACATTTATACATTAACCGGCCTGGAGCCGTAAATTTTAACAAAACCCTCAAGCTACCACAAAGTAGTAAATAGCAACAGTTCTGAGGAAACAAGGGCCACGAGCCATTCTCTTGTGCAACAAAACAACACTGCCACTAAACAAAAGGAGACCTAGACGTGTAACAGGTCAAGGGTTTGAACCCCGTAAATGTCAAGGGTACCTGTAGTGTAAACTTAATGGTTAGAGCCTTTGAAACCTGGAGTCGTGGCAACCACCATAAAACCAGAGCTCTGTAGCAAATGTGGAGAGGAAGTAGAATTGTACCTAATAAAAAAAAATAGAGAAGCGTTAAATTTGAGCAGGAACGGAATAAAACCCAAACCCCGACCTCTTATATATATATAAACAAATTAATCATGGCGTTTGAGAAGAAAAATTACAAACTAAGGTGAGACAGACTGGGCTGAGAGCCAATATAAGAATTGGCCACCTTCGCCCAGCGAAGTACAAACAGATTTGCAACAGAACCACAAATGAATATTTAGACATTCGCAGAAGGGCATCTACAGAGTATAAACGAAAACAAATTGAAAAAGAAACTATATCAAGCTTAACCCTTAAATAGGAAAACAGAGAACCCGTAACGCAGGGCCAATCAACGAAAACGAACCAGGGTTGTTGGTTTGGCCGCTTCTCGTGAGGAGAGCCTTGAGGCACCATGCCGCCGCACCGTGCTATCATGGAGCTAGAAAACCAGATAAGAAACCCCGTAACTTGCGTACGCACTCCGTAGCATTTCATTGAAATACAAGAACAGAAAACCGTTACGGCAAAGGTCATTAGCCAACCCTAATGAACGAGCATTGTCGATGAATCCTATGATCAATGGTGCAAAAGATCGTCATGTTGAACCGTGGAAGCTAGGTGGATGACAATAGAGAAAAGCACGCCATAGACCCATCAGAACCATAGTACACTGAAATGAATAGCCCATTGAATAAGCCTTACAACACTGAGATCACAAAGGACGTGGAATTTAGTTGTCAAATAAATGAGAATGTTAATGATTGTTGCCATGGCAATTTTGGCCTATGTTCATATCAATTTTGTGTACGTAGTGTCGAACCCCAAGGTTGGATGCGTGCGACATCACCCATAGCCAGACCATAGTGTTAGGCTTGGTATCATCGCAAAACAATATTCAGGGAATCTTTGAAAGATGAAATAGTTGAAACAAGGTAATTACAATAGTCATTTTCCTTACAACAGTCGTAATGATGGGTATAATTGTTTAATGTTAATTAGGATGGGGAATAAATGATAAATTATCCTTATGATGGATATGTTGGAGTTAAGGCTTACATTCCATATTTAAAAAGTTATTTTGTGATGGTTGAGAAATTCTCTCAACCTCTCTCTAAATTAGAATAATTGGACTTTAAACTCAATAATAAGTAATCTCGATTGTAATCCGTGTGTGAGTGTGTGTGCACATACACCATTTGTGCATAATATAATTATGTTTCTATAATTGTGTGTCATTTTAGTCATTTACATGGTATCAGAGCACAAAATGGTCCGTGTGGTTTCCATCTTCCTGGGAACATGCCGTCCTTTTGTGAATTCGAACAGCAAGAGGGTCCGTCTATTGCCACGTTTGTTTTATCTCCAACAGAAATAGCAGAGGGCATCGTGTACAAGCTTGGATGGAGTAAATTATATGAGAAAGTTTGCCGGAATTAATAGGAATATAAATGTTGCCAGTGTCCTATTGAATCAAACTTCGTTACAAATGGTCTTCTGATCTAACTTCCCCGCAAGAGGGGCGCTCAATGTTAAAGGTGTGTCCTATTGAATCACGAATCGATGGATCTATGGTGGATCTAACTTCGTAAGAGGCGGTCATCAGCAGATGTAAGAGACTACTACCAGGGTGCATTCTGAAGCCATGGCATTCCCTTATCTCGGGAGAAGGATTTTGGAGGCAGAGCGTGGGAACATCAAACTGGCTGACAGATATTTTGCTGTCTTGAAAGGATCGTAGTTTTTCGCATCGTTTTTTTTGCTTCCTAAGAATGCTAGGCTCCGCGAGGAGGTGAAGGCAAAGATGGAGAATGGTAGACTCTTACCATCCTCAAGAAGCCCGACCAGGAGAGTCGTATCCCACCATTCATTGTTGATTGAGGAAATAAGAAACCGAGAGCATCTGAGAACGTTGCTCTATAGAGATGAGTGCTGTTGGTGGTGCATATATAAACAAATAATCGACAATGACATGGTCGTGTGCCAATTTGCCATCGACGTCACTTCTCTGCATCTAGAAAAGTTCTGAAGCTATACTGACAGATCCTTCAATCTTCTCGTGTAAGTACTATTCAAAGTTGAAGTGGTCAAACAACGGAGTATTGAAGAACGACATTTGTATTTAAATCTCATGAGTAGTCTTTCGGGGTATGTTAACAAAAAAAAAAAAAAAAAAAAAAAAAACTCCATTTTCTGCCATTTTAGAAAAGGTATTTTATTTGGCTTCTTTTAATCATGGAGCGCTATAAAAGCTAGACAAATTGTGTAGTTTGAATTTTCCTTCATGAAAAATATAAAAATACAACTGCAATTAATGAATAAAACTTCATGGGGAATAGCATGGTTCAGAAGCAACACTCTGCTGCATGCCAAAGAGTTACTTGAATGGAAAAATAGATGAAAAGCTAAGTCTATTATTGGACTTCGTTTTTCCGTATTCGTAATTACATCAAGGTAGATCTTAATAAAACATCAAAGGAAATATGGGAACATTTGCCTGCTTGTTTGGTGTAAAATCTACAAATGCAAAATTTTCCATAACGCCGCAATTATTTAGTCCGAAAATGAATGATATAGACATCTATGTCCATGTAAATAATTTAATGTCCTTTAAGACAATTAAGGCTCGGGACTAAGGCATGAAGATGCAAAATCAGATACAAAGCAGTCTTCAAGCTATAGTAATGTTGTTTTCACTTTGAGTCAAATGTCTACACAAACATTACAAGAGACACCGTAACACTTCTCAAGAGAAAACTACTAAAAACACAGAGATGGCAGAGAACTCATGGAGAAGGTCACTTTGTGGACAAAGTCAAGGATGAGAAAGAAAAATGCAAACAAAGGTGACATTGACGCACAGGAAATTTGGGCATACACAGAATTTATAAGTCGTTTAATGATGTGTTAAAAGGGAAAGAATCGGCAAATATAACCACGTATGAATACCAATTGAATTTCGATGATGAATTCAATGAAGAGAGTGAACCTGTTAAACTTTTTTAAGAATTAAATCCGGCTAGCTCACTATGTGTCCGATGCCAGTACTTAAAGATCAAGTGGCAAATAAGGCTCAATATGGATGGTTGTCCAGATAGTATGGCAAACTTGCGGATCTAGGGAAGGATCCCTCATTAGTGGTACTGCATATGGAAGTGGTTTCCTAATGAGGTTATGCGATGTATTGGGATGTCATCTCAAGAATTGACTTCTGGAGGTCCTTGATTCGGGGAGTTGAGGAAGGGAACTCGGGAATCCAACTTGCCAACTACACCTTTCCGAGGGTTATGAGGCAACTTCGATGGAGCATCTACTGATAAGCTTCGATTATTTTGTTATTTTCATGCAATGTAATCATTAAGGGGGATGTTGGAGTTAATGCTTACATTCCATATTTAAAAAGTTATTTGTGATGGTTGAGAAATTCTCTCAACCTCTCTCTAAATTAGGAATAAATTGATCTCGTAAACTCTATTTAATAGAGTAACTGATTGTAATCCGTGTGTGAGTGTGTGTGCACATACACCATTTTCCCCGTGCATAATATAATTATGTTTCTATAATTGTGTGTCATTTTAGTCATTTCTTACGGCCGTCGTTTCCAGTAACGTTTTAGCCCGACTCCGACAAAGATTTTTAAAAATCCGGCAAAGATTTCATCGTAACTTATGTTTGCGCTTGTTAAACTTAAGTATTTTGAGTGCCCTAAGGGATTTTGGTAGTGCCGAATCCATTTCCAACCTCAAAAATGGATTTCAAACATTGCAAGTCCGATTTCTTGAATTTAAGTTGCCCGGATTCGGCAAAACTCGTCGTCCGGCTAAAACGTTGCCCGGATAGACTACTCCATTTCTTACCGTATAAAGTAAAGTGAGTAAAAGTAAATTTTTTTTATATGTGGTTAAACCGTACTAAAATAATACAAACCTTTATTGAAATATTCAATCCATTCTTCATAAATTTTTTTTTTAAATTAGTGAATTGGAATGCTATCACGTGCGAAGCTGTTGAGTTTAGATGCATCTTGGGGACAGCTTTAATTTCCTCAAAAATAGTTTTTATTCTCAAACTTTTCCGATGATTTTATTTTTATTTTCACGCCTTCTCAAATTAATTATTTTAGATTTTATAAGTTAAATTTAACTGGAAAATGATTTAGAATTTTCTAACAAGAATAACATCTCTTCTGTTGCTTGGGTTTTAAAATATTCCCTTAATAAAAGTCAAATTGCATTTCCTTCTTTAAATAAATTATAAAATATATTGTAGAGAAATCATAATTTTTTTTTAATATAAAACTAAATTTAAAATAAAATATATCATCACATATAATTATATATGTATATAAAAAGAGTTGCTGGTTGGGAATAAATGTGGTGTCTTGGGACGGAGCAAAGAGAATGATGGAGGACGTGTTCCACATATTCAGTGCAGAGCGCTTCCAAAGTTTTGAGTTAAAAGTAATGCAAAAAAGCACCCAATGCTAGAATATGGAGACTCCGCACTTAGACATTCTCGGACCATGATTATTTTTCCATTATACGAATCATGCCGTTGGAAAGCTCTAGCTAAGGGGCCAAGAAAGACATTGCCATGCGTGACTCGCGAAAAGGACGGCGATAAATAATGCACTCAGAAACCGTGTTAACTGTTTGTGATTTTAGATTTTGTTAAATATTTTTAAATTTTAATAAATAAAATTGAATTAATGTTGTTATTATTCATTAAATTTTCAAAATATTTTGAAATTTATAAAAAAGAGTAGTATAAGGAGATAATGTTTTTTAAGAAAAAATGGAAAATCTAGTATGATTTTGATGAAATGTAGAAATTTTGGAAATAGTCATTACCATTGTCAAATTTCAACATTTTTGGTATTGAGGGGTTCTTTAGATAGTGCTTAATTCATTTCTACCATAAAAAAAATAGATTCAAGCGCTGCAATTATCAGATTTCTAAAAGAAAAATCACTAAATTAAATGAAAATTTTCCCCTAGTGATCAAATTCCTTACCTTTCCTTAAAGGACACAAGACATAAACTCCTAGAGCTTACTTTGTTGAAAATATGACTAGCCTACAATCTACCAACTTTCGAGCCATCAAATCTCTTTTGCTCTAAAAGTGATTTTCATCTAAAGAGATTTGATCCCTCTTGGCTTGATAGATCTAGAATTAAGATGGGTCTAGGCTGGTTTAATTTCTCTCTTTAAATATTTATCTCACATAAACACCATATGTTAATACCATGGACATTTTTTATTATTATTTTATTTTATAAAGATATTTTTATTTTGTTATTTATTTATTAATATATTTTCAATAGTAAAATGTTTGCATTACAATACATTAATTTTTTTTTTATAAACTTCATTTTTATTTTTATGTAGTTTGATTAAGTCCAAATGCTAAATACCAACCAAGAATCCACTTAAAACTCTAAAAAATCACACTTTAAAAACAACTCGATTACATTATAGCTTTTCTATCATACTAACATAGTCAAACTGTAAAATATTAAATTACAATATTTACTCCTCTAGAATGAATATAAATACAACTCCTAGGCCCCAAAAGTATACAAAATATTGCAACTTTACCAGAGATTACTTTGATATTCAAAACAACATGAGTGTAGAGACATTGAGGTAGGAATTAATTTCATGTACAATGTCTAAGTATGGATGATAGTGCTGACTCGCAGACCTGGGATACGTTAAAGCTTTGAAATATAAGAATATTAATGCTAATTGTCTCAGCGAGGGTATTGCAGAAGTAGTGCGATGGGGTACCTATCAGCTTGATGAGCTGTGGTAAATTTTAGTTGGGCAGAATTACATGTAGATTTAAATTCCTATGATAAATTTTAGTTGGCCGGAATTACATGCAGATTTAAATTGCAAGGTATTGTCGCAGATATTAGAAGTTTGCAGAAATAGCTGGAAAGAGTGAGAAGTGGAACTTTGGAATCTAGTAAAGAATGTCATGGATCTCTTTTTATTTTGAAATTTCCTTCAAATTTATGTTAAGAAAGCTCAATTTATTCAGTAGTGGATAAAGGAATCTAATAATCAGCATAGATTTATTTTTTAAGTACTGATTTAATATGTTTATGTATGATAAAAAAATATTTGCAAATCTTTTTAAATTATAAAATACAATGTATTATTTTTCATTATAATTAGTATAGATTTATTTTTTAAGTACCTATTTAATATAAGTAGAGAGATCAAATTTTTTTATTTGCAAATCTTCTTAAAACTATAAAATACGATGTATTATTTTTCATTGTTTAAATTGCATTTTTGAATGTTAAAGTATATATAGGACCAAAATAAACATTTTAACCATAAAACTTAATTTTTTTCATGATATATACATTATTTTTTTTAAATGATATATAATGTATACCCAATTAACATTAAAATATTTTACATAACATGCACATCGAGACATTGGTAAATTAAAATGATTTTTTATTCTTAACATATTTTTAAGTATATGTTAATATTAATGGGTATTAAAATATTTTATCAATAACCAAATTTTAAGGTTTAAACATCTTACTCACATTTTTTACTTGTAATTACTTTACAACATATTTATTTTTTTATTATAGTTAACATTATTTTTCTATTTAAAACACAATTTTTAACTTTTATTTTTATTTTAAAGAGAAATAGATTTACCCACAAACTTACACATCTCTCCTATACTAGGTTGTAGAATAAGCCTCTAGGCTCAATAAAATTAGTAGTTGTCAAAGTAATTTTGAGAACATGCAAATAGTCTCTAATCTCAAAAAAAATTATGTTTTAATTATTTCAAATAGTATTTAGACAATGAAGACAAGAGTTGTCGTGAGTTTTATTGCGTAGATCATCAAAACTAGTCATGGATTCATCACACACAAAAAAGATATTGTCTCATGTTTCTCTTGTGTACTTATTCCTTCTCTTTGTAAATGTGTTTTTTTCTTCTTAATCAAAGTCAATTTTTTTCTACAATCAATTAAGAGAATTTTCTACAACCACTAAGAGATATTGTCATGAGCCACTAATATTTTTCTACAACCACTAAGAGATAATGGTTGTGAGCCACTAATATTTTTCTATAACCACTAAGAGATATTGTAAGTGTACAAGTTCTCTCGAGACAGATACATGTTCTCCTTTGGTTATGATTGCTTTGAACTTTCTCAAAAAAAAAAATCCAACGAATATATATTAATTTTTGTATTTTTATTAAATTAATTTTCATTGTTTTCACATAAAAGAATTGTAATGGTTTTGTATATTATTTTTTATTTTTCTTAAGATTATATTTTTTTTAAACAAATTTTTTCCTTCAAGTTTCATAATCGTGAACTATAGGGTTTCGGTGAATATATCAATATGTTTAATGAGTGCAATTGATTTCATCTAAATTTATCCAATATGTTTTCCCGGGAGATCTTTGAAATGAGGTATTCTAATAGTCAAATGAAGATCGTATGCCAAAGTTACAACCTCTAAAAGTCGATACCCAACTAATTCTCACGGTCTACAAGCTTTTGGCGCTTCATCTCCTAGGGTTATGTTTGATTAGAGTTCAGAATAAGTCCCAGTGATAAAAAGGCCTCGAGCATCATTGTAACACGGTTTAGAAGACATTTTTCCACCACATATCTCCTAAGAGATAAACTACCATCATCTCAACTAAGTATTTCCATTCTACATGTAACATTTTTTAGTTTTTTGTTATTAATGAATTAAATTTTTATTTTATCGTAGCTTATGTTTCTATTTATATTTTTATTCATTTTTTTCCTACATAAACTAAACATCAAATAGGAAGATGCGTATGGCCGAATACGTTGAGACTTCCTCGATTATTTAATGACATGACACACGAGTGACAAGACAACATGACTAATGAATACTCACATGATATCTTCAGAGGTTTTAACCCCCGTACGTAAATTATCTCGCAAACGAATCTTAAAACGGAAAATAAACAATAACGAGAGCATAAAACATAAAACATATATTCATAGAGATTTTCCCGTATCCCAAATCGAAGATTTACTAGCTTCGATTTTTCATTATATTCTCTTTAGTGTTACAACACATATCTATACATGTCAAGCATACATAAACCCCAATCCATTAACCCCGGATTAGGAACATAACCGTAGTTACCTGGACGGATTCATAAAATACCATGGGCCGAAAACCATCATGCCCCAAAACCATGTGTAAACCCATGCACAAAACCATGGGCGGGGTCCGCCCATCAAAAAATAAGGTCCAAATTTTTTTTCCCGTGGTGTCGCCCCGACTCCCGAATGTGGGGCCGTCGCCCCCGTGACCCCTCCGTTGCGTTCGGGCACAACATACAAAAGGTCGCCCCCCGTGACCCCCCCCGCGTGACTAGTCGTGGAAAGAATATACCACATACCCAACAATCTTGCAACAACGTAGGAGGTATTGAAGCACACCATATGACGGGAAGAACAACTAGCTCCAAGAGTAGATAGACACATATGTATGGGAAAAACTCCTAAGAAAGCTAAAACCTTAACCGTAATATAACAATGCAGTAAAGGTGCCATGTTCAAGGGTGACGTGACCGATGCTTCCATTTCGATGACTACTAAAAATAATTTGTTTACTTCCAATTTTCTATTTTTAGTCTCCTTCATGGTTTAATGATCATGAAACATAAGACAAGTATGCGTAATAGGTTCTTTTTTCGTAAATTTAGTTCCCATTCCCGAAAATAGATAAAACAATATAAGAGAGAACCTTCTAGCCATAATACTAGAGTATTTCTTTTTCGTAACTAGTCTACTCGGGCCTAGAAAAGGGTTAAAATTACACCGCATATACATCTCTTCAAAGTACTTTAACGAGCGTGAAGGAGACAAGTTCACTTGGCAATATTTTCTAAGTTAAGGAGTCCGAAAAGAGCTTAAAGGAAACTGCTCCGAAGACATGGTAAAAAGGGTGAACTCAGTTCCCATTTTGGTGGAACTTCTCAAAATGTGTGTAAAGGTCAAGAGGCGAGTCAAGGCATTCACCATCGCAAAGCAGCTCTTCCAAGAAAGGGTAAAACAACAAGTGAAAGAATATGGTAGGTTAGGAAGATAATGATGATGGAATGAGGAAACATGTATATGTGAGTGGGGCTGATAGGTAGAGTCTTGTGTGAATACATGTCGCATATAGGTGGGTGAGGCCAGAAGCATGGAATTTCGTAAGGAATAGCGTAAAAAGGATAAAGCATTAGGATTTCAGGACATGTGTTAGATATGGGTGATGGAATATTTCACCGACATTTGGTAGTCCGTCAAATATCAAAAGGAATGCTTAGGATTTGGTTTTATGAAGATTTCATGAGTTCTCGATGAACAAGGCCTTCAAGATATGAAGAAGGAAAAACACTAAGGAGAGTGCTTAAAGGCTTCGGCGACCGATTGACATTGGAAGTGGTGCACTCCAAGAGTTCAAGATCGTAAGCCCATAACTCTTGCGAAATTGTATTTAAAGAAAATTTATGGACACTAGGGCATTTAGACTGGCTCAAGTAGTGGAATATGCTTAAAAATATGGATGAGTCGTCATCTCTTTCGTGTCATAGTTAATAAGAGTCTACAACCTAGCCGCATAGTATATAGAGGGTGTATGATTTGGAAACCGAAGTAAATTCACACAAAGAGGTTGATACCATTGTATTAATGGAAACCACTAAAACAAGCCTCCTTTGGTCTCACTTTCACGCCATCGAAGTTAAATGAGGAAGATGGACGTACACCATACTAAGAATTTAAGATTTATGTTGGCATGTTGCAAATAGAGCAAGAAGAAGACACATAATTTAAGTACATTAAGAGATTTATAGGCATTTAAGAGGAATGGAGGACCAAGTTATTTACGTAGGTTGAATTCAATTGATCGAACTGATCATGGACCAATGATAAATCAAAATTCAAAGTGCTCGAAGAGTGCCAAACCCGAACGACCGAAAAGGTCTCGTCGCCGTGACTTCCGTGTGCCATGAACGGTTCTCAAAACAAAGAGGTCGCATGCAAAGTTATCGAGGTTTGAAATCATCCAAGAACTAAAAAAAATGACAGCTTGACTCATTTTGGGATTCTCCTTTGCCTAAAATTTTTCAAAAAAAAAAGTATATTTTGGAAAATTTTATTTTTAATAAGGTTTTGAGGGCCTATCAAGGCGCCATGTGGCCTACCCGAGGCTTCCACGTGACTCAAGCCAGGCTGGGAAAAGCATATATCGTGTGTTCTTATGGCCCATGGGATTCGAACCCTAGACCTATGTCTCGCGTGCAAGAGCGCCCGAACATTCGGGCTACGAGGTGAATTTTAACAACCATGGGAGCATAGATATATTTGAAGTTTGACTTATAAGATCGGTAGGTATTTAAAAGGGCTAACCCCTCGTGGCTAGCCCCAACACCACACTTCACGTGATCGCACGCTCGAAACTCGTGGCTTAAGGCCAACTCAGAACTACCCACGAAAACCGTTAACATGTAAGGTTTAATGTCGGGTTATCCACACCCACCATTAATGAGACCCCGACATTTGTTTTTTAAGACACGTTCACATGCGAAGATTTCGGAGTTGTTACTCCAATATTTAATTGGGCAACCGCGGGTATTCATATGACATGTGCGCAGCCTTATCCAAAATTTAAAATGCCACGATTTCCTCAAACGGCTGGTATGGCGAGTTGAGCGAGCGTGAAATTTTAGAAATTTGCCATTTTAACTTCAAGAGCGGGGCCCACTTTTAGTGGAGCTTCTTTGGGGACATTGGGCAATCTTGTTTCGTCATAACTCTCTCATTATGGAACCAAATGGGGTGCAATTTTAGTCATTTTTGGGTCTTTCGACATTATGAAGAGTTTGGCAATGTGTTTCAGGTCAAACATAGGTGATCTTCGCACGTTTTTCTTCAAGGAAGATGAAGGGGCCATCGTGGGCCACCATGAGGCCAAATCGCTTAAGGCCTAGCCAAAGGAGCTAGAGTCCTTTCCCGTAGTTCAAATTGTCTAAATTGGATAATTCGTATGTTCTCAATCTGATGAAATCATTTGCGTAGCCTCGTAGAGAACGTTGAAGGCCGAAAATCTTCAAGAGTTCCAGGGCCATTAGCGCCAACTTTTGCCAACAAAGTACGGTGGCTTAGCCGTAGCCGCGAGACCATATGCGTGAACCGCGGGTAATTATTGACCGAAAAAATTATTCTAAATCTAATGAAAGAGGTTTAAGCAAGTGTTGAAGACTTCTAGAGGTCGAAAACTCGCCAGAGAAGTTTTCATCGACCAAGTGCCAAGGGGTGCCGATAGGTGATCGAGGCGAAACGTGAGCAAAACTGGGGACATTGATGAATGAAAGTCTATCTCGACTATTTCAGAATTGAAAATGGAAGTGGTTTCGAACATTTTTGAGAACTTCTAGAGCTCAATAAGCCGATATGAATTTTCGGAGATGAAATTTCCCCGGGCAAACCATGGAGGATAGCCTATTTTGGGGATGCAAGGCTCGATTTGAGCATTTATCGCTTGGTATTTGCTTCGATGTGTGTTGGATACAAATTTAAGTGTTTTTAGTGATAGAAATGAATTCTAAGGGATTTTGTGCCATTTAGAAGCTCGTATAGCTTAGTGCACCAACAAGGAATCGTGTCACAAGAGCCTAAAGTTGTTTCAGAATTTGGACAACCATTAGAGGGATATTGATGGTATTTTTAGCCCTTTCGGGATCATTTTGTATTCATTGGAGTTAAGTATTTACTTGTAAAAAACTTACCATAATCCCAAAGAGTCGAGTCAAGATGACCAAGCTCAAAGGAGACATAGCCCACAAGATTTCGGTGAACTCCTAGATTAAGTTTGTCAAGTTGTGTTTAAATGCTTTATTTTTTTGCATTATGTTACCGATATACATGTTAAATTTCAGCAAGAACAAATGAACTTAAGACACATAAACAATAAAATTCATACACCACTTTCAAGTAAATAATTCCGCAAAATTGTCAAGTACAAGCTAGATCATTTAATTTAAACCGAGTGGTAGGCTCGAAATACATACAAGTTATCCAAACCATTTTCGCATCAAAGTTGGTATCCGAGCACTCGGGTTTCGCTTGACAGAGCACTTGGTTTCTTGATTGTATACTCTTGAAAGGTGTTTAAACAAAGGTAAAATATTGACTATTTTACTATTTGCAAACTTATTGTTGTTTGAGTTTGCTTGAGATTTGGGGATAGCTACCGATTAGCTAAGTCCCGTAGACGACAAAAAAAGGAAGAAAAGGCATGAAGGCCTCTTCCTTACCCCAAGGGACCTCAAGGTCACTTTGGAACAAACCCCGACGATTGTTTGTTAAGGCAGCTCTTGGAGTTTGTTTGTTGTTTGGTCGTCAATAAGAATTTGTCTCTACGTACTCATTTGGTTAAAAAATATTTGTCATTTTTTTTTTTGAAAATCTTTGAGAACTTTGTTGAATTTATTTTTTTTTCATTAACATCATAGTGAAAAACTTCTCTACAAGTGAAGTTTCCTCCTTCACAAGATTCTTCGAAGAAGATATAGCAGGACTTATTATATTGAAGGACATGGTGCATATTTTGTTTGAGGATAAAAGAGAAATCAATAACCGTGGAATGCATTGTTTGCCATGAAGGAAGAGAAGGAAGAAATTCTTCAAAAATTGCATGATATGGAGATATTCACTCAAGCCCAAGAGGCTTCGACCAAGAAAAATGCGTGAGGAAGAGGTAATCCATTCTAATTCGTCTTCGGGCTTCCTCTTTTAGAAAGATGTGTTGGTTCTTTCGAAAACATATAAGAGGTATAGGGTCCAAATTAATGATTAAAATGGGCTATGAAGGCAAAGGGTTAGGAAAGTATGCACAAGGCATGGTTGAACTCCGTTTCGTTGGAGGAGCAACCCAAGAATCTTACTACAGGTAATTTAGCGAAGACTCCAAAGCCATGAAGGCATGAGGCTACTTTAAAGAGAACCTTTGTTCCAAGTTCTAAGATGCAAATATGTCAAATTTGTTTCAAAGATGATTTCCATTGCTTGAAGTCTTTGTTGGGTAAATAAGAAGATGGTAGACATGCAGCCTATGGTGAGCATGCAAGTTCATACATTTTTCAAGACAAAAACATGATGTTAGTCACAAATGAAATTGCATTTTACTAGTTCACTTTCTCTCATGAAGACATAAAGGATGAACATTCAAAGCAACGCAAGAGGTATAATCTTTCTCATGATCAATTTGATTGTGTTTCGCAAGGCATGATCATTTCTTCTATGCTTAAATGGAAGAAAGATTGGCGAAGAGGAACAAGGATTCCATTATTAAAGTGAAAATGGAAGCGACATGAGGAAGAGTTGCGCAAAGAACACATGGAAGTGGCTTGGTACAAGCGGTGGACTTCTAACACAAGAAGTCATACTCATTTTATGCAAATTTCTGTTGTATGCATGGATTTTATGTTGTAATATCTCGTTTGTTTGAGCGTCCTGGACTATTGATCAAGGCGTTAATGTTCGCTCTCTTCGAAAATTTCTAGCCAATTTTTTTAAGTGAGCACAAGAAAGACAATTCTAACAGAGGACAAGCGCATCAAGAAGGGAAGTGTGAATTGATTTCTAGTTGTGGTTCAAAGTCACTAGCCAGCAAGGTAAGTGTTTTGAGTCTAAAGAGAAGATCGTGTTGTACTCTCATTTAAGAGCTATATAGATTAGAGCCGCATATCACTTTTCTGGGGTCCAAAAAGATTCCCAATGGGGGAGATGTGATCAAAACTCGGATCATGGACTAGAATGATAACTCAAAATTCAAAGTGCTTAGAAGAGGTCGAACCCGAACGACCGTAAAGGTTTCATCGTTGCGCTTCGGCACCATGAACGGTTCTCAAAACCGAGGTTGTATGAAAAAATTATCGAGGTTTGAAATAGTCCAAGAACTAAAAAAAAATGTCAATAGACCCATTTTGACTTTGTCTAAAAATTTTCAAAAAAATATATATATTTTGGAAAATTTTATTTTTAATAAGGTTTCGAGGGCATATCATCATGCTCACATGGCCCAGGCCAGGGTTGAAAGCATATATCAAAATTTTATAGTGTCCACGGATTCGAACCCCGGACTTTGTCCGCGTGCAAGAGCACTCGACCATTCGGCCACGAGAAGCCCTTAGCTGGAGCCCTGACATATTTGAAGTTTGACTTATAAAACTATGAAAATTTAAAAGGGCTAGCCTCGGCAGACCACATTTCACGTGATCGCGCGCTCGAACTCGTAATAAGGCCAATTGTAACCGCCACGAAAACCGTTCACATGCAAGGTTTAATTTTTGGGTTATCCAGCCTCCCACCGTTAATGAGACCCCGACATTTGTTGTTTAAGACATGTTCACATGCGATCGTTTTGGAGTTGTTGCTCTAACATTTAGCTGTTTGGTAAGTATTCATATGACATGTGCTCAAGCCTTATCCGAAATTTAAAATGCCAATGTTTCCCTCTAAATGGTTGGTATGGCGGAGCTTTTGGAGCGGGCGCTAAATTTTAGAAATTGTTAGTTTAACTTCATTTATGTGTCAAGTTCCTCCACTTTTAGTGGAGCTTCTTTAGGGACATTACTGGGAAAATCTTGTTTCTTTCATAACTCTCTCATTATGGAACCAATGGGTGCAATTTTAGTCATTTTTGGGTCTCTTCAACATTCAAGAGTTTGGCACAAGTTTCGTGTCGAACAAAGTCAACACCTTTAGCACGTTTTTCTTCGAGGAATATGAAGGGGACATCGTG
Source organism: Pinus albicaulis (assembly GCA_034641835.2). Classification (NCBI taxonomy): domain Eukaryota; kingdom Viridiplantae; phylum Streptophyta; class Pinopsida; order Pinales; family Pinaceae; genus Pinus; species Pinus albicaulis. The sequence goes on along the minus strand of CM076581.1, from coordinate 79,233,713 downwards.
GCCACCACGAGGCCAAATCAGTTCGAGGCCTAGCCAAGGAGCTAGAGTCCTTTCCGCAGTTCCAATAGCCTAAATTGTATAATTAAAATGTTTTGAATCGGTGAAATAATTTTCAAAGCTCGCGTAGAACGTTTGAAGGCCAAAAATCTTTAGTAAAGTTCCAGGGGCCAATAGTGCCGCCTCTTGCCACAGCTAGCAGCGGCTTAGCCAAAGCTGTTTCGAGACCATATGCAATGAACCAAAGGTAATTTTTAAGTGAAACATCATTTTGTCTAATGAAAGAGGTTTTAGCAAGTTTTAATACTTCTAGAGGTCTAAAACTCAAGTAGAAAATTTTCATCAATTCTAGTGCCAAGGGTCAGCCGATAGGTGATCAGAGGTGAAACTCCTGAGTACCTGAGGCCATTTTTGATGAATGAAAAGTCTGTCTTGACTATTTCAGACATTTTGGAACCAATGGAAGTCATTTTAGAAAATTTTGAGAACTTCTAGAGCTCGATAAGCTGATATGAAGTTTGGGCAAACTTCGCCAAATCGTGGAAGATAGCCTATTTTGGGGATGTAGTGCTCGGCTGAGAAATTTATCAAATTGGTATTTGGTGTCCGATGTGTTAGATACAGAATAAGTGTTTTAAATGACAGAAAATAGAATTCTGTGATTTTGTGCTAATAGAAGCTTATAGCTTAGTGCACCGAATGTATGAACCATGTCAACAAGAGCCTAAAGCCGGTTGCGTAATTTGGACAGCCATTAGAGGGATATCGATGGTATTTTTATCCCTTTGGATCATTTGTATTCATTGGAGTTAAGTATTTACTTGTAAAATAACTTACCATAATCCCGTATTTCAGCCAAGATGACCAAGCTCAAAGGAGACATAGCCCACAAGATTTTAGTGAACTCTTAGATTAAGTTTGTTGTTGTGTTTAAATGATTTATTTGCTGCATTATGTTGCTGATATACATGTTAAATTTAAGCAATAAAAAATGAACTTAATACACATAAAACAAGCAAAAATTCACACACCACTTTCAAGTAAATAATTCCGCAAAATTGTCAAGTACAAGCTAGATCATTTAATTTAAACCGAGTGGTAGGTTCTTGAAATACATACAAGTTATCCGTACCATTTTCAAATCATCAATGGAGGTACTTGTTGATTGTGTAGGGTTGATTGGGATTTAATTCTCGCATGGAGAATCCATAGGTTCACATTATTATATATTTAATGCGCTTGTAGTGCCCTAGTAGATTGATGGAACACCCATAGGTAGAGCCTCGTATAATCATGCTTTCATGCACTAGAGATATCGCAGACAATAGGAGGACAATAGAGACAACATCGAATCTTTGCCATTTCAGAGGAACAAACCCAAGGATTTCCATAATGAGAAAGGTAGATGCAACCATGCTGAGTCTAAGTGTGAGGAGTAGATAGCTAAGTGTTGAGAGTTAATTGTGTTCACAAGAGAGTAGCGAGACAAGACTAGAGTTTGTCAAGCACTAGAGAAGGTAGTAAGAAATGGAACTACAGAGTTGAAGGGAAGGAGTTATGCAACGGTATATCAAGTTTATATTTCGAGAATTTGTATTGGCCTTTGTTTTTGGTTTGAAAATCAGAGATAGTGCTATACTCTGTGGCTAGAGCACATAGTGGCTCGCATTCATACTAGGGTTGTTTCATCTTGGAAAGTGGTGGATTACTATCTAAAGGGGTTGGGCTCTGTGAGTAGGTGCTCACAAACAACTTGATGTAATTAATTAGGTGCTTAATTTACATCATAATAACAAATATATTTGTGGTTTTCTCTCCTTTGCCTCCAGTATAATAATACATGTTTCAATATGTGTGTGTTGCTCAATCGATGATTCGTTGGGTGCTCACGTGAATGATTTTGTTTATTTTACATCTATATTGTAGTTTGAATTCTCTTAAAATAACTAACATAATTCAAAGGAAATATAATAATTAAGCTTAACTGTTTATAATGTAACCACATATTACCGATTCACCCCTCCCCTTAGAAATTCCTTATTCTAACAATTAGTATCAAATCCAAGTTCCTTCAGAACAATTTAGCCACCGGAAGGTAGATATCTAGTTGCACATTACAGCAAAGGAGTCCAACAATCAAGTTAGGTATTTATGTTGAGAATTTTTGGATGATTGCATAGAAGCAAAGGAGGAGGGTAAGAAATTCCACTATGTGTGGATATCTCTCATGATTTCATTAATGGCATGGGAAGATCCAAATGAGCCGCGCTCTCCACTATGGACTCCGAACATCCGCAAGGTTATGATGTATGCCTTGTTATGGCATTCAAAGGAACCTATAAGGGAGATGGATAGTAAATTATTTTGGGTTGGTTTTTAGATTATTTTTCACACGATGTTCGCCGAATCATGGCTATCACCAAGTATTTTTGCGTAATATTTCTAGATCGTCGATTTTGCTGCGTATCACCATGTAAACATATGCACAAAGAAGGATCTTGTAGAAGTATGGTACAAGTTTCCGTACTTAGTGATCAAGGATTACATCGTGCACATAGTAAGTCAATGGCCAAGTGATTGGTTAATTCCATCCATGGAAGGGGCTGAGACAAGGAAACAGGGAGGCCTCGTGGAGCTAAGAAAGCACGTAACCGAGAAGCCAAAATAAAGAAAGACAAGAAATTCACCTTTAAGGCTAAGAAATAAATCAAAAAAGAAGTAGAGCCGTAGATAGAGAAGGACGATCGTAGAGAATGGGGGCGGTGATTTTGGTGGCGATGACCCGATTGTTGATCCAGATCCTCACATCCCCCTTCATTCTCGTGGAGGCAAGAAAAAACTCGATGGAAGAAGTGCGTGGAATAAAATAAAGCCTGACAAGTTAGTCAAGGAAAACCGATGGTCCTCACCGAGGGCGACTTTGAGGAGATTGGTGATACGTATGGTACATCACCGAGGATCTATGGGGAAACATTGAGGAACGATACAAGGGCGTATCGCGCAGGTTCATAAGGGCCTCAAATAATTTTAAGTGAAGACAAGCACAATTCAAGCGAGTGTGTTTCAAGTGAGCACGATTTGAGCGAGAAAGGCATCATCAATCATAAGTAAAGCTATTCCGAAGGTATAAATACTTCCTGGACAATTTGAGCTCTAGTACCTTGCAAGAGCCTCTATTTTGAAAACCGTTCGAAATGTAAGCACAAGGATCACATTAAAAACACCGTATTGAACACATAGCACTCCCACTAAAAGCATCGCACAAATTCTACTAGGAGTTTCAAACGATCCGTTAGACCATGAGCAATGTGCCTTGCCGGTTATTCATGTTGTCAAGTAGGAGTAGAAGAAAATGGCCGAGTAAGAGCAACAGATGTGTAGGATCGTGATGTGGTAACAACACACAGTAATGGTTACATAGGAAGAACTTCAACAAGGTTTGCGTCAATTACTAGATCTGCAAATTCAAGTTGAGGTAGTGCCGAAAGAAAATATAGAGAAGCTCACGATGGCGTACAAGGACTCTAAATCAAAAGTGAGCAAAGTGAGGCTTGAGCTTCAAATGCACATTTTTGAGCTTCATATGAAACCGCAAATCCTACCACTTCCACCAGAGGTTCATGAGAAACAAAGAAGAAATTAAGGCTTCCATAAATAATATTGAGACGACAATTAAGGATTTACCTATATATTTGAGGATGTTATGGAAATCATGGCCTCACAAGAGGACCCCCATGTGCAGAAAATTGAAGCATTGATGAGAGAAAAGAAATACCAATTGGATCATATAAATATGATTGCATGCACCTTAGTTAAAGACAACGGTTTTCATTAAGAGGGACAATTTTTGCAAGGAAAATCGATGAGTTGTGACGAAGGAACATATTATCACCGCTAGAACGTATCCTTGGGAAGAAAAAGCTAGTCAACTATCACAAGATTAAGATATTATTGAAAGCACTCCAACAGACATAAATAAGTTGTTCGTAAAACAACACCACAACTACAGAGAAGATGTTGAACGAAGTTCGTGAGGGTGAGAAGCAAGGCACCAGACAATCCAACAGACCGAAGGATGCATTGAGAAGAATCAAAGAAAAGACTTAGGTGACCATTTGAGTGACATGGGACGAGTCACATATTTGTGTTGGAGGCATGTTGGATAGGGTACCCCGATGTCTAAATTTTTGGTAAAGAATCTATATTTCTGAGGAGCGAGTGCGTTGCATGCAGATATTTAAAATTCAAAGGGCTTTGGGATGGGTCAAAGACCCTTATTTTGTAAAGGGATGGGATAGTTTTGTATAAGTTGAGCACCACCCATGTTTTAATTACATGGTATTGTAAAATAAAAAACTATATAAGGAGTTCTCTTAGTGAGTCTAAGGATATATTTTTGATAGAATGCATATTGATGTCATGCTAGATCTAAATTAAGTTGTATTTTTTTGTTTTGTGTGAAAGAGAATGCTCTGCACCTATGTGCATGGAGACCTTATGAAGTTTTTAGTTGAGTGCGTAAACCCCTCAGCTTGCGTGCATAGGCGTAAAGTGTTGTATTGAGAAGATCTCGAGCTAATAAAAGAAGATTCTCAAGACATATTTGTCTTTACTTATATGTTTTATTTATGTATGTTTTATGGTTATCTCGTGCTAGATCAGAGTTTTATCTATAATTACATCGTGATGACTTTGATGGGCTTATTATGATGATTAATGCATGTTAAAGTAGAAAAGCACAATCTACAAAGTAGTTAACTAGATCTTTTGAACAACATATGTATATTTATCTTACTAGTCATGGAAGCTCGAATAAGTCTTTGTTAGAAAATTAAATATTACAGAGCAATGCAACACATAAAATATGCGGAAAATACAAGCAAACAAAACACATAAAACCGTAGAGACACATATATACGTGGTTCACCCAGTTTTTGGGCTACATCCACCCCGAATGTACCTACCCTCTTTCCTTTTTATCCGGAAGAAAATAAAGAGACAAAACCTAGCGTAGATCCGCCGTAATATCCTTGGAGCCTCTCGCGCCTCCCTCTCTCCGTTTCTCGCTCCGAGAATACACATACAATACACACCACAATACAATACCCTCATATATATACAAGGGGTTTCCTTCTAGGGCAAAAAACCCTAATCTAAACATAACTTCTACCGTCGCATCATTTGCCTAATGAACGGCCCGCATTGACTAGAAATTACTATACTTTTACAAGGCAATTTTACATTCGAGGAGCGGGGGGCGCTGCCCCGAACTCCCCGCCAGGAGGGCTCCAAAAAGCGCCGTCGCCCCCGGACCCCCCACTAAAAGGATTACCACGGGCGGCGTTGCCGCCCCTTTTAAGGTACAAGGGGTCCAGTACGTCGTGATACAAAGTAAACAAGATAATCGTGCTCCACACCCAACAATCTCCCACTGGAGACCGATTGTAGCAACTCCACCGCCGCTTCATTTGGCTGACAATGACTCCTCTTGGACTCCGGCTATTCCTCATCTTCATCGTCATCCTTGAAGACCAATTGAAACCGAGCATGTCTCCGCTTCTCCCCTCGGTTACAACTTTTGTTGAAGATATCTGGTGGATTCTCGCTAGTGTGTATCTTCTCCAGCTTCAACTTCCATCTTCTCCAATACCTATAACCATATGAAATGGTACTTGAGATGTATGTGTTTAGTCCTCGAATGAAATGCCGAGTTCTTTGTAAGATCAATAACACTTTGGCTATCACTCGTATAGTGTGCCCATATCATGCTTCTTACCCAATTCATCCATAAACCTTTGTAACCAAATCATTTCTTTACTAGCCTCCAGAAGAGCAACATACTTCCGTTCGTCATGTTGAAAGTGAAACAACACTTGGATTTTTGAAACCCAAATGACAACTCGTTCCACCTACGCAAATACATATCCCGTAGTGCTCCCGTTATCCTCGTCACCCGTCATATCCGCATCAACATATCCCCGTAGAGCAATGTTTGAACCACAAAAGCATAATGCTTGATTTGTGGTACCTCTCAAATATCCGAGAATCCATTTTACCGCCATCCAATGTTCTTTTCCCCGGATTGTTCATGTACCTCGATTACAACTCCCACCGCATGTGCACATCGGCCTTGTGCATCTTTTCATTGCATACATTAAGCTTCCAACTCGCCGATGCATATGGAACTTTAGACATATAATCCATGTCTTCGGGTCTCTTTGGGCACATCTCCTTACTAAGTTTGAAATGGCGTAGCAAAAGGTGTACTAACCGGTTTTGCATTCTCGTATATTAAATCTTTTCAACACCTTTTCTATGTATCTACCCCGAGACAAGACCATGGCCTGCCTCCTCTTAGTTATCTCTCATACCAAGGATTTGTTTTGGTGTATCTCTAAATCCTTCATTGCAAATGAATTTACAATTTTCTTTGAGCACATTTATTTCCCGCATGTTAGACCCCGCAACAAGCATGTCATCTACATACAATAATGTAAGATAATATAGCCGCCATCATTTTTCCTTTTCGTATAAACACGATGATCGTGAGTGACATCTAGTATAACCTTGCTCGCATAAACTTGTCAAATTTTAGATACCACCGCCTTGGGCCCGTTTTAAGCCATACAAGCTCTTCTTTTAACTCGCACACCAACTTTCTTTCCCTTTACCTCATATCCTTCGGTTGTTGCATGTATATCTCTTCCTCCAAATCTCCATGGAGAAATGTTGTCTTTACATCTAACTGCTCAAGATGTACCTTCCGCCGCTACAAGACTTAAAACAGTTTTGATTGAATTCATTTTAACAACAGGAGAAAATATTTCATCAAAATAAATACCTTTCTTCGTGCAAATCCCTTCACCACAAGTCTAGCTTCTCAGACTTCAGTTTTTCTTCCATCTTCTCCTTCACCATAAACCCATTTATTCTGCAATGTAGTTTTACCTCATGTGCAACTCCGACTAAGTCCCAAGTTTGGTTATGCATTAAGGAGTCCATCTTTCTTCCATGGCTAGCTCCCACTTCTTCCTACTTTCAACCCGCATTGCTTCTTCATAACATTCACAGTTCACTCGAATCAAGCCAACAATAAATAATATAATGAAGGAGAGCATCGTTCAAGGGGTCTACTTATCCCGGTAGATCTTCTAATACCACTTCGTGTGTTTGAGGTGCCCGTTAAGCCGTTGTGGTGGTTGTTGTCAGCGGGTTGCTTCGATTATTATTATTTTCAGCACCTTTACTTTTTCATTATCTCATCAAGAATCGCGTATTCCTTTCTTTCTTTTTTCTTGCTTTTTCCCCGCACTCGATTCTTATACAAGACCTTTTCATTGAATATTACATCTCTCGCTCCTAATGCTTTCAGGATTTTCTATAATCATATAAGCGATAACCAAAATCATTAGCACCATATCCAATAAAGGTACATTTCTTTGATTTTGCCTCAAGCTTTGTCTGCTTTTCTTTTATTAATATGGACAAAGGCCTGCTGTAACCAAAAGGCTTTAAAAAAGAGAATACCTTTTACCCGTCCATGCTTCCTCCGGAATACCACCATCCAAAGAACTTGAAGGCCCTTTGTTTATTAGATAAATGTATAGCATCTACAAGATTCAGCCCAAAATTGTAAAGGCAATCCGCATGCACCATGCACTCGTGACGCTCCATGATTGTCTTGCTCTATCCTTTCCGACACACCATTTTCTTGTGGTGTTCTTGGAACCGGCTCTTCTCTACGAATTCCATGCTCCGAATGTAAGACCTATCAAACTCTTTGGCCGCAATATTCACCTCCATTTCGTCCGATCCGAGACACTTCAACTTCTTTCCCGTCTCAATCTCAACCAAAGCTTTCCATTTCTTTGAAGTATCAAATACATCGATTTATTCTCAATACAATAAATCCATGTTTTTCTAGTTGCATCATCAATAAAAGTAACATAATAACGAGAGCCACCGAGAGATGATACACTGGTGCTGTGTCCCCATACACCCGTATGCACAAGCTCCAATTTTTCGCTCTTCTTTTCTTTCCCAACTCGCAGGCCCGACTTTTTGTTTTCCATAAATGCAATTACAAAATCCAAATCAACATTCTTCAAACTCCGGGCAACAAATTTCGAGTGAAGAATCTTCATTCCCTTCTCACTCATGTGTCCGAGCCTATGATGCCATAATGCCGCATCCGCTCCTCGAAGTTAAAGCATTACCGTAGTTAGAAATACCATCGCATAAATACAATGTACCAACCTTTTCGCCTTTTTCTATTACTCGCTCCTTTAGTGACCTTCCAAGTTTTATCCGTGAAAGTTGTCACACAACCTTCACCGCCTAACCGCCTTGTTGAAATCATATTTTTCTTCGTATCCGGAACATGCCTTACCTCCTTTAGTAGCCATTGGTTTCCATTCGTTGTTTTACAAGAACTTTACCCATTCCAACAATTTCCATGTGGTTTATCATCACCCAAACGAACTTGTCCAAAATCTCCTCGAACATAGTCATGAAAAATATTTCTTAATTGTGGCATGGAATGAAGCCCCCGAATCTACAACCCAAGAATCAAGAATATTTTCGAAAGAAAGAATCAAAGCATCTTGTAACACATCACCCGTCACATTTGCTTCATGATCGTTTTCTGTCGTGCATCTCCTTCTTTCCTTCCGAGATCTACAAATTTTTCTTTAGGTGTCATTTCTTTCCACAATTCCAAAGACACTATCCCCGATCTAACTTGATCCGCTCTCTTCCTTGATTTACCGCGATATCCCGAGCTCTTCCTCTTTCCATTCTTCTTCCCTGCATCGAGACTCAAAGAACTACTCCGATGTCTCACCGAGCTTTTCCGTCGCATTTCCTCGCTAAGGATAGCACCCACAACATCATCAAACTTTTAAAGTACTAGGATTCAGAGACAGAAGTTACTAATGGCCATTACTAAACCATTCCAACTCTCCGGCAATGAGCACAAGAATAACAGAGCTCTAACTTCATCAAAGTTTACCCCTACGTAACTTAACTCGACCGGTAACCGTATTAAATTCATTTAAATGGTCTACAACATCCACCTTCCGACATCTTCATATTAAATAGTCGGGGCCTTTATAAGAAATACCTCGTTTGAGGCCGAGGGATTTTCATACGGGGGCCAGCCAACGTCCGCATCAAACTCGTTGTTGTTTCCTTCAAAATATTGAAGGCGACCGACGCCGCAAGGCACAACCGTACTGCTCCAAGTGCCTTCACGAGAATGTTCCATTCGCATCCGTCATGGTCGCCTGATTCTTTTGCTTTTCCGCTCAATGGTAGGTACATATCTTTTTGATACGTATAATCTTCCATCCGCATCTTCCACACAAGCAAGTTTCGCTCGTTAAATTTCTCGACCCTAAACTTACCATCGTCCGCCATTGCCTCCAACTCGAACCAGGAACCCTTTTTCTCTATGCAGTTTATCGGCCCAAATATACCTTCGGCTCCGATACCAGCTTGTTAGAAAATTAAATATTACAGAGCAATGAAACACACAAAATATGCGGAAAATACAAGCACACAAAACACATAAACCGTAGAGACACGTATATACGTGGTTCACCCGTCATTACGTCCACTTGAATGTTTCATTCTTTTTTATTATCCAAAGAAATAAAGAGACAAAACCTACGTAGGATCCGCCGTAATATCCTTTCGTTCTCTCTCACGCTCTCCTCTCTCTCGTTTCTCGCTCCGAGAATACACATACAATACGCCCCGCAATACAATACCCCATATACAAGGGGGTCATTTCTCTAGGGAAAACCTAATCTAAACATAACTTCTACCGTCATATCATTTGCCTAACGAACGGCCCGTATTGACTAGAAATTACTATACTTTTTACAAGGCAATTTTAACTGCGAGCCGCCGGGGGCGCGCCCCGAATCCCCCGCCAGGGGGGGGCTCCAAAAAAAGTGTCAGCCGGCCCCCCCGGGACCCCCCACGGCGCACCACTACCCCCGGCGGCGTGCCGCCCTTCGAAGGTACAGGTCCAATGCCGTGATACAAAGTAAACAAGATAATCGTGCTCCACACCCAACAAGCCTTAAGAGAATATTAGCCCTAAAGCCACATTCCAATTACCCCTTTGGACGCAAAACCCGGGTTCTAGCATACCCTAATATTTGCCCGAGGTGAGACTCGGTTTGTACGTAGATCATTTCCAAAGTGGCCTGCAAGAGGGATTTGTCTGCTCACACAACCATCTATGAACCCGGGTCTAGGTCACATCAAGCCAACAATCGGGACAAATTTCAAAATCAATGGGTATTCCTTGCATTAAAAACACCAATTCAATTTCCTAAGGAATCACATTCCACAATTTAGGTTTTTGTGAAGTCAAACATAGCTAAGACCGATGCTTGGCACATTACCTCTTTAAGATGTTTAAAGGCCTTAGTCAAGCTCGGAGTCCAAGAAAATGCATCTTTCTTCAATAATGTTGTTATAGATATTGTTATTGATATAAATTTGAATGTTAGTTTTACCGTGCTAATTTCATCTTCATATTTAAAATTTATTTATTGATCTTATGCTTTAAGTGCATAGGTTTCCTGGGTGTTTAAGAGAGTATCAAGGTGAAAATGAGCTTCAGTTTAAATTAAATTATAGAGCATAAAGCATGAAATAAAAATGTTGAACAATAAAGATAAACAAGTATAGCAAACCATGACAATTGATCCATTAACATAGTGTTTTAATGAAGGAGTTCACCCCTCCGGGCTACATCTCCTCGGTCTAGCTTCCATGGCTCGGGCCTCTCGTCTTAGCTCAAAAGTGAAAAATTTGATGTTTACATTCACCTAAAGCTCATGAAACATGATTCAATGAGTCAAGAATGTCCAAATCTATCACAAATGACTCTTGTCGTCAATTTGGTTGAAAATTGCAAACGATATGCCACATTTAATTTTCCTAGGAAATTCCTCCAAAAACTGTAGAAGACTCAGCTTAAGACCGCTCAAGGTTGGAGAATCTACCGCTTTCTTTGGAGGGGCCTCTAAAAACTTTTCCAAACTAATCTTAGATTTAATTAATATAAAGAGCATATTAAAAGGGATAAGTGAGGTTTACATTCACATAAGCGTGTTTACATATAACTCATTAATAACTTCGATTAGCGCATTTAACCAAGGATTAAGGAGTATTAAACCCACTTATTAAACATAATCTCCACGCTTTGTTCTCCACTCCCATCATGGTCCGATTGCATCAGCCAGGTGGGGAGTTGGCTGCCCCCTCCAAACCCCCACCGTACATTTCATGTGACAATGGGGAGGTTAGTGCTTATATATAACAAGGACTAAAGCTAGGCTAGTGGTAAACCGGAAAGCACGCTCGTGGGGGAGGTTGTGGGTCGAGCCCCGACCTCTCGCCCATCCTATACACATTTTCCACCTTACCATAAGGCTTGAAACCTTAGCATACATTTCATATCAAGGAAAATTTTAAGGATGGAAATTTATCTTAAAGATTAGAAAACTTCAGAATCTTACTAATCCATAATATGCAAACAATAAAATGTTTCCAGATATTTAGTAAAAATATTCCGAATTCTAATAGTTTTATATAGAATCAGAAATTTTGGTGATTTTTGAGGTAAAATATTTTTCTCTTGTAAAATTTGGGCGAATCATATTTAGGAAAAAGTGGGGAATCAAGCAAACTTTTCTTGGAAAAAGCATGGAAAATTATCCCATCTATGAATATTAGCCCCTAAAATTTTCCCGCCATATATGTGGCATATATATATGTATAACTTGGAACTTTGTAATATGTTTAAATTTGATATGCGCCACCATAATATATGTATAAATCGGACCTTGGAAATAATTCGACCATCGGAGTTTGCATATAATTCAACCATCGAAATTTGGAAAATAAAATGCAATTCAATTCCGCAATGAGTTAAATTGAACTTTGGAGAGGGTCCACTGGGGAGGGGGCACATGGTGGCCCCGGGCCGCACCAAGTGTCGCCTAGTTGGGTTGTCCCCAACCATAATAAAAAATTGAATTAACCTAGGAGCCAAAATATAAAAAAAAATCACCTTCAAACCAATTCGGGTTAATCCCCTACTCTAACACTTGTCACAAACGCTGTCACCGGGAAAAGCGAAGAATATTCCTAGAATATACCATGTGCGTTGATTGGCTACCATGTCATCCTTCTCGCCCTGCTTGAAATTTTTTTTTGTTGCTTAGGAACACAAATAGTATCCTCTATCTTGTTCATTTGAACTTTGTTTTCGACTTAAGCAAATTGTGACAGATTCGTCGACGCACTTTTCATTTGCCGTTAGTTTCCAATCAATTTCGAAAGCATTTTCATTTTTGAGATTTTACACCGGAAAGCACTTGATCATTCCTCCGCAATAGAAGCCTTTTGACCCCAAAATCTATTTTATTATTGATCATGTGGATGAGGTTATTGTTTCCTCGCCCTTCTAGTCTCTATCCACTAAAATTTTCCCAATTTCATTAAATGGAGCTTTTCACAAAACTTAACTTTTTCCCCGACTCTTGCGACCTTCTTCTATTTTTACAATCGTCATGCTACAATTTTATCAAATTTTGCAGCAGCAAGTTTTTCTCTTAAACCATCTTGTTCCTACCTTGGTCATTAATCAAAGGAAACTTAAAAACTATTTCACTCAACATTGTCACCGTGGTGATTCTTAGCTGATCTTTCTTTGCATTTGTGTCGACTCTTGACCAAGTATCTTCTCCATTGCCATGTACCCCTTAGAAACAAACCACTTGTGGAACCCATGCCTTCCTTTTCAAACCTTTGTCTCTTTCTTTGACCTTGCACTCTCTTGCATCGCATCTTGTTTCCAACACTACTCAACACCGATGTTGACTACCGCAAATTTTTTACATCTTGCTTCACCTCCTTTCAAAGGCAACCTATTAGAGTCCTGAAAGACCTCATTACAAGCATAATAAAACTTAATGAAATCAACTTTTTCATTCGATGCATCATTTTTAAAGGTTTGATTCAAAACATCTCTTTGCCTGATCATTTACAATGTCAAATTTCCGACTTGTATTCACTATTCTCTTCATTTCTCCTACATGTATAAGAGACAAACTTGTCTTCTTCTTATGCGCTCTAATTATGTACTCAATACCATCTTTAAACAAGTGATACTTATTCTCATGGCGATGAAATATTTCTTTCCTATCACAAATAAGGACTTCCCAATACAATACTTGGTGTCTCTCAAGCGACACCACATCACCCAACTTCATCAAGAAAGTTTAAATTGATGGCGAATCTTAATATGCACTTCCTTGTAACCCCGCAAGTTTGCATTCTAGAATATCGACCCTAAAAGATAAGGTCTTGATGTCTAACAAGCTTCAAGGTCTAGTTGCTTAACCAAGTCTTCGAAAAATTGATTATCTTCGTGACCCACTATTAAAAAGTGTATCAAATACTCGATATGTTTAGAGATGAATCTAATATGGAAAAGTTATATTCTTGTATCTTCATCTTGAATGAAATTGGAACAATTTGAAGAAATAGTGCTTGCTATGTTTTACCTTTCAAACCCATGGCTATAATTTTTGTCTCATCTCCCGAATCCGAACCTAAGCCATTTTCAATTATAGCAAAAATTTCCCTTTCTTTGGCTTTCAATTTTCTTGGCTTCAACTCTCGGGATGAAGTTTCCAACAATGGTTTTCATCATGGAAATCCTTCAAACAAGCATGTGAGTTTCTCCTTCTCTCTTTTGATAGATCTATTTCTTTTTTCCTCTTCCATAAAACTTTCCCTTTCGTTTACCCTCACTATCACTTTTCTCATTTATGTTCTATTTCCTCTTTGCTTCTAAATGTGTGGCTTCGAACACAAAACCTCATATATGTTTGTGGGATTAAACATGATAATTGTGTTCCTAAGGTAATTGTGCAACCCCCAACATACTTTAACAAAGTTTCTTGAGAAGAATATAAATTAATACCCAAAATTAGAGCTCTCCTAAATTAATGAGTATAATCTTACACTTTTCCCTTTCCTTAACCGTATAAAATTTTTCCAATACATAATGGTATTTGCATGTAAGCTAAGGGATATAATTTCCTTTTAATGGCAGCAATAGAAATTGACCAAGACATAGATATCCTATTGTAGTTTTTAATCTCTTCTGAGTCTTTTATTTCCACCATATAAGTGTGTCTGCTCCATCCTCAAAGAAGCCAATCGGATATTTATGGCATCTTCATGAAAGTTTTGAATTATGAAATACACCCTCCACCGACGTATCCAATTGTCCAATATTTCTGCATTTATCTCACCATTATACATTGTGCTCAAATTTGACATCAAGTTTGAGTAAGGGTGTTTTTCCTCTTTGTGGTCTTTGAGTGAGTATGGGTGGTTTTTCAGGGTGGAAGGGAAGATGATGATGATGGCGATGATGAGGATGATGAAGATGGTGGATATGGAGGTGGCTTTCCTCCACTACCCTTTGAATCTGTTCTTCATCCTTCTTATCATCTAAAGTTCCTTCTCCATGAGGCTAGGAGCCTTCTACTACCATCCCAACAAATAGAATATCAAACATAATTTTAACCATCCTCTTTATGTCATTGAAGTATTTATTGACATCATCCTCTTCTCGAATGACCTTCAATTTCTCCAACACCTGACATGATGGCTATGGATTCAAGCTCAACTGTGCTTGTACCTCTTCAATATCAACTTCTTGAGATAAAAATTCGTGTGTTTCAAATGCGTCATGTAGTGAAACTGGATGGAGATGGTGCCCTTGCATATCCTTCTTCTCGGGTCCTAATCTCAAGACTTGCAACCAACAATTTCCCTTCACCTCTCGCAACTTAACTCCAGTAACCGCTTGCAACCATTAAAAAACTACTTACACAAAACTCAAGCAACTATCAAGAAAATAACCCATTTCAACCTCAAAATTCGATACCAACTTGATCTCGATTGAAATATTGTGCGATTTTTACAATTTCATCTTCATATTTAAAATTTATTTGTTGATCTTATGCTTTATGTGCATAGGTTTCCTTGGTGTTTATGAGTGTCAAACAGAAAAATGAGTTGAGTTTTAAATTCAATTCAAGAACATAAAGCATGAAATAAAATAAGCCGAACAACAACATAAACAAGTAAAACAAAACCATCACAATTGATCCATTAACACAAGGTTTTGATGAAGGATTTCACCCCTCTTGAGCTACATCTCCTCGGGTCCAACTTCCATGGCTTCCGCCCCGTATTAATTTCTTAAAAGAAAAATCATGTTTACATTCACCTACAAAATTTCCCCGAAACATGCTTCAATGAGTCAACAATGTCCAAATCTATCGAAATGACTTATTATCCAATTTACTAAAAATTTCAAAATATATGCCTAATTTAATTTTCCTAGGAAATCACCTCCAAAACTAGAGAAGACTCATTAAGACCGCCAAAATTGAGAATCTTCCAAACTTTTGAGGCGCCTCTAAAACTCCACCAAACTAATATTGGAGTTAATTAATATAAAGAGAATAAATGGATAAGTGAGGTTTAAATGCACATAAGAGCATTTACATATATAACCCGGATTAATAAATTGATTGAAGACATTTAACCAAGGATTAAGGGGCATTAAACCCAATTTATTAAGCACAATCTCCGCACTATGTTCTCTGATCCCATCGTTGTCTCGCTTAATGGTTAGGCGTGGGGGAGGGGGATGGCCCTCCCAAACCCCCACCGTACATTTCCCGTGACAATAAATATAAGTCGATGCGTAGATATAACAAAGACTAAAGCTTTGGGCCGCGGTAAACCGAAGCGCTATTGTGGGGAGGTAGTGGGATTGAGCCCCGACCTCCACCCATCCTATACACATTTTTCCACCTTACCATAATGTTTGAAACCTTAGCATATATTTCATATATGTGCCATATATATGTATACCTTTTAGACTTTGTAATATGTTTAAATTTTATATGAGCCACCATAACATATGTATAACTCCTGATTCTCTTGAAATAATTCAACAATCGAACATCGCATATAATTCAACCATCGGACTTTGGAAAATAAAATGAAATTGGACCTTTGCAATGAGTTAATTCAAACTTTGGAGAGGGTCCACTGTGAGGGGGCATGTGGTGGCCCCCGGCCGCACCATGTGTTAGCCTTCGGTTGGGCTGCCCATGACCATATTAAAAAAAATCAAATCTCAACCTAAGAGCCAAAATATAAAAAATCACCTTCAAAAACCAATTCGATTTATCATCAAGGACACTTGTTACGTTGTCACTAGGAAAAACTCAAGAATAACACCAGAGTATACCTTGTATGTTGACCGGGTTGCCATGTCATCCTTCTGGCCCCGTTCGCAAAATTTTTGGCTTCGTTTAGGAAAACGAACATCAAGCTCTATCTTCTTCATCCTAACTATGTTTTCAACGAAAACAAATTGTGTTGGATTCTCGGGCGACGAGCTCATCGCCGTCATTCGCTTCCAAACAATTTTGAGCACTTTCATTTTTTATCTTTTACACCGAGCACTCCGATCATTTATTCTCCCATAAATCTTAACAAACTCAAGTAATAATACCCTATCAACTAGATAAATCCTCAAAGATGATTTATGGTTGTGGTAATTTTCCATTCCGATGGATTTAAATTTGTTAAAGGTCTACCTTAACACCCTCATGAGGTACAATATGACCCAATGTTCACCTCCTATGTCGAAAGAAGCATTTAAGGCTTTTACATATAATGGTTTCTCCAATAGTTTGAGCATCCTATCAACATGTTAAACATGATTCTTCACAGATTCATTGTAGATTAGTATATCATAAAAAAATAGTAACAAAAGTCTCTAAGGAAGGGTTTGAAAATGGAATTCATCAAGCCTTGAAATTTTGAGGGTTCATTAGTAAGGCCAAAAGGAATGACCAAAAATTCATACGACCCTCATGAGTTCTTAATGGTGTTTTCGGAATGTCTTTAGTCTTCATTTTAATTTGATGATATCCTAAATGAAGATCTAGCTTGGTGAAGTAAGCCCATAATTCATCCAAAAATGAATCAATGACATGAATGGGAAATTTATCCTTAATAGTGAGTGTGTTTATATCCCTATAATCCAGACACATATGCCATGATCCATCCTTCTTGTGCACTAATTTTATTGGAGAAGAGAAATAACTTCGACTAGGTTGAATTATACCAACCTTATAGCATTTATGCAACCATACATTCAATTTAAATCTTTTGGGAATAGGGATATCTCGTAAGGTTTGATGTTTGGAGGAAGACTTCCTAGAATCAAATGAATATCACGATCATGATCGTGAATAGGTGGGAGGCCTTTTGGAGTCTCAAATACCTTGGAATGATTGCCTAAGACTTTTTGGAGATATTGAGAAATAGATGGTTTTGAGTGTTTGAACCTCTAGTGAGCATAATTTTGCAATTAAGCCCTATTATTATTTATTCATAAGTTTGTTCATGCCATTATATCTAATTATATTTTGTGGCTTCCCCGTGATATCCCTTTATTTCAATTTCCTTTGCTTCCCAAAACAATTTCAAGAAAATTTCTTCAAAATAAAAATTTATCATCCAGAATATTTGTAAACTTACTAGAATCCTAGTATAACATCAACACCACCCATTGGAGTGGAAAGCATTGGACTATTAAATACATATTAACCCATGGTTACTTGATATTAAAACACTTTATCGAGCAATTTATACTTCCTCCATTTGAAACCATCATTTGAAACTCGGGGTGTTGGATATATGAAGCAATTCAATTCCTCGGGCTATCTTACAATGAATAAAAGTATGAGTACTACTTCAATCAATCAATCAACAATATTACATTTTTATTCTTGATATATCCTTCTATCTTGAGCATTTCCGAGGAGTGGTAATTCCGCCAACTATCAAGATATGGTCATATTCATTTCTTCTTTCTCAAAGGGTTCGTTCTTGGTGTATATCCTCCTCTTTGATGTTTCTTGTTCCTTTTCTTCCTCCTCTTCACAATCTATGTAAAATAATTTATTCTCAGCACACTTATGACCTTTATTGTATTTGATATCACAAGTATAGAAAATCCATTTTTATATTTTTTCCTTTAATTGTTGTGGCATCAACCTTGTAGGTTGTGGAAGGCTAGGAGCAACAACACATCCATATTTGTAAGTGTGATCGGTAGACTTCCTTGTTGTCATAGTTTTTATTTCAACTTTCTTTCCATCCTCAATGCCTTCTCCAATGAATGAGGCCTGGGCTAAAGGTGAACCTACATTTGGATGTTATCCTTCAAAGTCCCTATGAATACATCACCCCATGCTCTTTCTAATATCGCTTACCCCGATATTCAATTTTTGGAAGTCCTAGATGTGCTCCTCCATTGAACCCTTTCGTTTGAGATTTATCAATTGGCTAAAGAAGGTATTTCTCTTTGTACCCTCATAATGTGTTATCATTTCATTTGTAACATTGACCAAGTGACAAGTGGTTTATGATAACAAATCCATCGATACCATACAACCGATTGGTTTCTAAATATAAAGTTGCAATGTGTACCTTTCTTTGTCTCGTTTCACATCGTGGAGATCAAAATATTTGGTCCATTTGTAGTATCCATGTTACCGGATCCTCGCCATCAAACTTCCCTATATCGATCTTCGGAATGTGGTGGTTCTTAAACCCAACATCGGAGTATCTAAAATCATAATTCATATTCCTTTTGTCCTCATCATGATTTTCATGGATTACCTCATTACCATCGGGAAGCATTTCTTCTAGCAACTTCGCCAAACCTTCCTTCAAATTCTATCTTGACATTCATCATTTCTTCCATGTTCCTTTAAACCATCATTCAAAATCCAATGTCTCCTTTTACATAATCTATCAAGTAACATTTTTCATGGCTTCCAATTCATTTTTTTGTTACTTTTAGCAAGAGCAAAATGTTTTTCTACTCAACCTTGTAAATTTGATATAATGCTACATTTCTTCCTCTTCTTCTTCATGCATCCCTTACTATTTTCTAGATGTGTCCATTTTCTTATTTCTAGAAATTTTAGAATAAAAGAATAATATATATATATATATATATATATATATATATATATATATATATATATATATATATATATATATATATATATATATATATATGAAGCACCACCCTTGGCTATCTTACAATGAATAAAAATATGAGTACTACTTGAATCAATCAATCAACAATATTACGTTTTTATTCTTGATATATCCTTCTATCTCTGTTATCTGAGGAGTGGTAATTCCCCGCTAACTACTGTAAGATATGGTCATATTCATTTCTTTCTCGGTTCATTCTTAGTGTATATCCTCCTCTTTTTGATGTTTCTTTGCTTCCTTTCTTCCTCCTCTTCACAATCTATGTAGAATAATCTATTCTCGTAAGACACTTATGACCTTTATTGTATTCTGGACATCACAAGTATAGAAAATCCATTTTTATATTTTTTCCTTTAATTGTTGTGGCATAAACCTCGTAGGTCAGGGAAGGCTAGGAGCAACAACACATCCATATTTGTAAGTGTGTGTGGTAGAATTCCTTGTTGTCATAGTTTTTATTTCAACTTTTCTTTCCATCCTCAATGCCTTCCAATGAATGAGGCTTACAAAGGTGAACCTAAATTTGGATGTTATCCTCAAAGTCCCTATGAATACATCAATCCTAATGCTCTTCTAGAATATCACACCAATTTTTGGAAGTCCTAGATGTGCTTCCGCCATTGAACCCTATTTGAGATTTATCAATTGGCTAAAGAAGGTATTTCTCTTTGTACCCTCATAATGTGTTATCATTTCATTTGTAAACATTGACTAAGTGACAAGTGGTTTATGATAACAAATCCATCGATACCATACAAACTGATTGGTTTCTAAATATAAAGTTACAATGTGTACCTTTCTCATTCGTTTCACATCGTGAGATCAAAATATTGGTCCATTTGTAGTATCCATGTTACCGGATCCCCGCCATCAAACTTCCTCATATCGATCTTCGGAATGTGGTGGTTCTTAAACCCAACATTGACATCTAAAATCATAATTCATATTCCTTTTGTCCTCATCATGATTTTCATGGATTACTCATACCACCGGGAAGCATTTCTTCTAGCAACTTCGCCAAACCTTCCTTCAGCCCCATTCGACATTCATCATTTCTTCCATGTCTTCTTTTAAACCATCATTCAAAATCCAATGTCTCCTTTTACATCATCTATCATAACATTTTTCATGGCTTCCAATTCATTTTTTTGTTACTTTTAGCAAGAGCAAATGTTTTTCTTACCCAACCTCGTAAATTTGATATATAATGCCACATTTCTTCCTCTTCTTCATGCATCCTCATTCGATTACTAGATGTGTCCATTTTCTTATTTCTAGAAATTTTAGAATAAAAGAATAATATATATATATATATATATATATATATATATATATAGATATATAGTTCACTATAACCCTTTAATCACTTCAAACTCGATTTTTCAAATAAAAGTTATGCAAAATTTTAAAAATACACACCTTTTTTCTTGCTTTTTAGGAGCTCGATATCAAACCGTTGTATCTTTGTGATTTCGTATCTAAAAGATATGAAATTCAATCCTATGGTATCCTCTCGAGTATTATTTGAATTCTACAATTCATAACAAATTTGAATTCTTCAAGTTAAATTTATGCCCATTCTCCCATGATGACTTGATTATGGACTGTTCAATAGAGCCGAACTTATACAAAGTGCCACATGTCACTTGAAGCCAACTTCGTCCGAAAATTATACAAAAAATACTATAGTCCGGTGGAAATTTCATACATTTTATAAAATTGAAATCCGATGCTTAAAGAGGAAGTTATGAAAATTTTCCCAAGGTCACTTATTTGAGAGGGAATTCCTAGAGCATGCAAAAACCCTAACTTTGCCGTACCATATCTCGTACAATATAGCGAACCAAGATATGAAATATTTACACAAAGGTCATCAGATTTCTTTCTATGTAGTCAAAATTTTAGCTTCCGAACCTTTGTGGAAAAACAAAGAATAGCCTTGTAGCCCCAAGATGTCTTGCTCAGATAAATAACCCTAGAATCCAAAGCTTTGATACCAAATGTTAAGTAACCAAACATCACAAAATGTATAGATAAAAGACCTCAAAATTAGCCTCTTTTGAGGGGGCATCCCCTTTTACATTACATAAATGAACAATTATTGAATGATACAAATTATAATACCTCCTTGGTATATATAGGAGTCTAAGGGGTCACAATATAATCATAATCTACATAACAATAATAATGTAAGGGCAAACAATAACAATATTTGGAGCTTCTATGGGGAACAAAAATAACAAAATGGGGATACATGGGCACAAAAAGGAGAATAGAGGGCTTAATCCAGGTGGCTCTGAGACATTGAAAGAACCAAGAGGGCTCAGGAAAACTCAAAATAAAATTTACTAGATTGCAAGTGAAACTAGGGTTATATCGAATATCCTGCCGCAATATTTCAAATGGTGTAAAATGACACCTGAATCCGACGTCGTATGTGAAAGTTGTGGTCGGCTAAAATTTTGGTAAAACTAGGCTCCTAGCTAAATTTGGTAGAATGCCAACTAAATTTGGAGTTCAAATAAATCCGGTGACGCCGCTAAATTTGGTGGAAATTAATGAGGACACAAATTGAAACTTTATAAAATGATGGTTTCATCGGTCGAAATTTCCAGGTGAAATTTTTTGCCTACTTAAAGATAACAAGACCCCAAAATTCAATATAATTTGTCCAATTTTTTTCATAACAAAATATTAAAAAATAAGGGGGCGGTGGGCCGCCACGCCACCCCAACGGACCGTAAAAGATATATATATATATATATATATATATATATATATATATATATATATATATATATATATATATAGCCCATTTTAATCGTAGTTGTGAGGGATCGAATACGTTAATTCTGAGATTGGTGGCCTATCCACCCACGGGTAGCTCCCCCTAATCAATAACCATAAATAAAACAACACACCGGTGCAGTATCCACAGAGGCCGCGAGGTTGGATCCCAGGCCTCCCACACGAAAAGTATTTGCGCCACTCAACACCCAACATATTATGTTGGTAAATCCACCCGAGAGTTTTTATTTAAACATGATTTTTTCATTCACCCAATAGAGAGAGGATGCAAATGAAGAATCCAACAACAACAAAACTTTGATGTCATGTTTTTCAAGACTAAATCTTTCTCTGAGAATATTCCTTTTTTGTAGAATGTTGAGGAAATCTAGATTCTCTTTGGAGGCTTATTTTTTACAAAGGCATAAGTATATCAAGTTTAATTTTTCTCATAATTTCGCAAGGAGTAAGATGGAGAGATCCGTTTCTTCATTTTAGGAATAGATATTCAGCTGAACTTGCAAGAAGGATCTTTGAGAATCATGAGGAATCTAAAAGATTCCCCGAGGCCAAATTTTCACAAAGTGACGTAATTATGTTGAGTTTATACTCATCCCTCTCGCCTTTTTCACAGAAACGTGATGGTATAATTAGTTTCATCATCCGAGCAATAGAATTACCAACCGACACCACATAATATTTATGGAATCTGCAAATCTGAGATTCCCTAGGAGGCCAAATTTTCATGTTTCAGAATTAGGCCTAGTTTATACTCATTTTACTCCAATTTTTCGCAAGGAGCACAAGGGGGAAGTCAAAATTTTCATATGAGAAACAAAATTCTAGTCAACCAAAGAAGAAGTTGAATATTTTGGGAATCTTTGGGATTCCCGAGGGTCCAAATTTTGCCGAGCTAGAAAGAAATTGAGGCTTATAGTCATTCGGGCATGATTTCACACCAAAAATTCAACTAAGTACTCCATTTCTTCAAATATAGGTGTGCATTTTACCGCTATCCTTAAGTGGAGGTATAAGGTGCCTTTTGTACATGCTTGTAATTTGATTTTGTTTAAGACTAATGAAAGAGACCTCCCCACTTTGAGCAAGAGTCCCGGAGATGTAACCTACAATAGGTGAACTCCTTTACAAATATGTTGTGTCTTTTCTTCTCATGGCTGCATTTTATTTCCGCTCCTTTCATGTGATATGATTTCATGTTTACATGCTTTTTTATATGCAATTATGTATGCATATTTGAAGTAAAAATATCTCATTGATCATGGCCGCACTAAGAATAATGTATGGGGAATACCCTAGTATTATAGGGTCCTAACAGAGACTCCTTGTAACCTCTATTGCTAGTTCTCAAGTTCTTCCTCAAAATTTCAGGAAAAAGTGTTAATACTATGCCAAATCAACACACCATTAGCATTGGGATTGAAAAAATTCCGTCCCTCTCCACAAAGTCACATCGTAAATATTTTCAAGGTATTTGCAGTATTATTGAACTCCCTCTTATATGCTCCACATAATGATCTCTCCTTTGATCTAATGGTGCAATAAAACTCAATTCTATTGATTCAAATATAATCACTTCTCCTTGAAGTTGATATCGACGTGGCTATCAAAAGGCCACTCGATTCCCAATAAATAATAATATGGATTGTATCATCTACAATCTCTATCACCTCGTAATTCATAGTGCTTTTGACCTAGTCAATGTAGACTTTTATACATGTGAGTGTACAAATGGGAAAAATATTGAATTGATTTGTTAATATTAGATTGATGGGTGGCAAAGTAAACTTTGGTCTCCCTATCATATCCCTTTCCTTTTCGATGAAGGATATTCACATATAAGACAAAATCCATAATGATATTGTCCATGTAATAGCCCCTATTTGGGCACTCAATCTAAATTCTATGTATGTTCTTATTCACACAACTTTCTTAACTATGGATCAGGTGTTAGAAGTAGGTACTTCACATTCTCGAAAGAATTGATCAATCATTTTGCATTGTCTATTTAAAGCTAATTCATCCTTCATTAACTCCAAACAACTTTTCATAAAAATATGAATAAGACTTGCCTCCTCAACAAATTCTCTAGGTGCGGATTTGTCATATACTATAAGGCATATCGTATATAGATAGTCCTTATGTGCATTCAAGCTTGGCGAGTTGCTCCATTTTATCGCAATCAACTCCCTTTTTTCTTCCATATATGTGACCTTTTATTTTACTCAGATCAAAATTTAGGGTTGATTCTACAAAATTCTAACACACTCGATGAGGTTAAATTCCTTATCTAACTGTGTTCATTTCGTTCCTCCTTATGTAACTACTCCTACTTATGCATGGTACCTATGCACTTCGATAACTATCATCTATATGTTTAGACTCCTCTTCTCCTACCAACACAATAAACTCGAGGAAAATATCGAGTAGATGATGCAAATTCTTGCAATACGTTCAAATTGTGCATAAATTAGGAATCCCCCGTGCAATATTTAGTAGACGTGTGCAATTATAGCAATTAACATACCCCTTCCTCTTCTAAATCCTCCCCATTCTCTACCTTTGGAAGCTTGCTCCTCTTCGCTGTATCTGCTATCTCTACCCGACCGGGTTGTAGGTTCTTGGTTATTTATAAGTCCGCACTCATCCTTCAATCCCCTTGGTTTCTTTTAACATTTATGGATTAGAACCGCACTCCCTCATTAGTTCAAGTGTGCGACATGTAGGGATAACATGTCCCACAGCTACAAGTTCAAATCTTGAAAATTTACCCATGGGCCATGTGATGGGGGTGACATGGTTCACCCACGGGCTATAGTGGTAATGGTTGGAATCAACATTGCATGAGTACAATACTCACCCGATTGCCGATCTCTCTCTCTCTCTCTCTCTCTCTCTCTCTCTATATATATATATATATATATATATATATATATATATATATATATATATATATATATATATATATAGATAATGGTTTAATATATTATTTCTATGAGAATTGCTAAAGGATTAAGGAATAATCAATAAATAAATGATTTTTTAAATTAGTTATTCCTATCGAAATAGAAAATTTGAGTGAAAATATTTTGAATTACTTTCCCTATAATGGGTAAAATTGTGAGGATAACGTAAAATTAATGAACTTATAACATTAGTCTCATGGTAGTTGAATTATTTAATGGAAATAACATAGAAAAAGTGGTTTAAGTAGGGCTATTTCCTAGGTGAGAGTTGGTTTTAATGTGTAAAAACCTATAGTGCATGGCATGATCCACCTAATTAATTATGGCTAGGTGATCACCTTTTTGTGATAAGAAGTAGGATGGTTAATGTATTTGTCAATTTTATCATGGGTGACTTCTAAGAATCGTTCATGGGTCTCGTGGAAGAATTACGCTCTCTTATACGAAGGTTAGTCAATTTTTGTGCATAGTTTTTAAGGTAATTATTGATATTATACTTCGTTGATCGCCAAAAATTATCAAAATCAACAATGGGAGACATCTCGGTCGTGGTCCCAATTAATCCCTTATCCACTTGGGATGGCGCATTCGACTAGTTCTAATAGGTCTAGTCACCCCCTCACTCTTCTTGTTGACTTGTGATTATTTATATACTTATCAACAAAGTAAATCACAGCTACCATCTGGTTGCATGCTTGGAAGAAATCATTCCTTAAGATGAGATAAGGGCTCAACTAATCCACCAATCAATTGCCGCGTAAGGAGAGTTTTCTATAATGAAAGTTAAATCTATATCTAAATCTAAATGCAAAACTACTCACAAATGAAAAAAAATAACAAAAAATTAATCTAACTCAAGATACATAAGAGATAGCTCCTAAATACCAAGTGCAAAGATTCAACAATAATTTTGGTTTAACATGTTTTTTTTTATGAATATTAGGTTGTTGAAGTAGTTATAGTAACTAATATTTTAAGTTCAAGACATGTTTTGTTTTGGAGATTTAAAATAATGAAAGATGAACCATTAAAATTTGGAAAAAGTTCACACAATTTTAATGACAATTAAATTGTTTATAATGATAATTTTTTGAGTAAATAAGCATTTAGAAATTTGATTAAATGCATGACCAAATTTAGAAATCAATAATAGCTCAATGTAATTACAAGCTCGTATAGTTGATCAAATAAACAACTATTCACATATTTAACGTAAGTGGAAAACATGGAATAATTGGCACAACCACTGCTGTTAGAAATATTATTTTATTAACAAATAAAAGGTATTTGAAAATACAACCAATAATCTTGTATCTCCTCTAATTTACAATGAGTCTCCAACAATCCTCTCGGGAAACCATCAACTCTACTAGTAAAGAAAAGAGTTGCAAAAATGCTAGATCTCGTTCTCAAACATACATTAGATCTTGAAAGAAAAACCCCCAATGCTTAGATTCAGAGTATTTTTTTTAATCTACAACATAGGTTCTGCTCCATAAAAGTGCTAAGAGTCTCTTTCTGTAGAAAAGAGGAACCCTTTCTCCTTCTCAAAATATTTATTTATAATTACAGAAAATCTCGCAAAAAGGAAGTTGTTAAAAAACATATTTTATCTCTTATTTTGGAGTAGAAAAATTTCTTTTTCTTTTCTCTCGCCGGGTGCAATCTCACGTTCCAAATTATCAGACTTCGTCTCCCGCAACAACTCAAGTAAGAATCTCATGAAAAATATCACTAAAAACCATGGAAATGCAAAACCGTCACAACAAATTCCCAATTTAAAATTGAAATTAATAAATAAAAATAATGCATTCATGCTTTCCATTACTCTATGTGGAGATTTCTTTGGAAAGCCAATAATTTGAAATGAATTTGCAAATAAAAATATATTTTGTAAATGAAATTTCTAAATCAAACTCAAAAAATTGATTTTTTGTTCCAAATTCGTAGCTTCAACTTCTACTAATTTGTTGGAATGGTTAATGACCAAATCTAGTCATGCAACCTTCAAGATCTTGATCTACTAATTAACTTTCCAACGAGCTCTAATTTTCTCATTTTGTTTAAGAGATCTAAGGATATTTCGTCGTACCCAGTTCCAAAACGAGTAAATCGTCGTAAAACACAAGACTGACAAAAATATGTGCACATTATTATTAATATTATGTTTTAAAAATTATTTTAAAAATAAAAATTACAAATAAAACAAAATATATATATATATATATATATATATATTATAAAAAAATAGAAATATAAAAAATAAAGTAATAAACATTAAAACCAACATAGTAAATATATATTAAAAAAAAGGAGAGAGGTTTGTTTTAAATGAAATGTGACGTTTATGAAGGAGAAGGTGTCGTGGATGAGTCTCTCTCCACTCATCTTATAATATAAGCATAAAGCCCTCTAATTATTGATGTTATCGCTCAGCCTGGTGTTTCCCACTCACTTTTCGGCTCCTTCTACATCATCATGTGGCTGATTAAGCCCGGGGAGAGGTATGAAAAGTGAAAACGTTTAACCTTCGGGTGTTGTAAATGGGATGATGCAATAATTATTTTTTTTGGTTTTTATTTTAATATTTTGAATATTTTTATAATATATTTATTATATTATATTTATAATTACATCGAAAGTATTTATTTTTGAATCATTTCACTTTATCATAATTGATTTTTTTATTTTTTGTTGTTCTAGTATGATCGTTGGATCCGTGTGGCGTTAGGAAATGGAAACTAATTGCAAGTCACGTGAAACCACCGGAAACTAGTACGTGAAATAGAAATTGTAGCATACAAAATGGAAACTAATTTTGAGTATAGAAATTTTAATTTCGATTGTTAATAGAAATGAAACTAATCAAGTAAGACAAATTTGAAACTAATTGGAAACTAGTACGTGAAATAGAAATTATAAACAAGACAAAATGGAAATTAATTTTGAGTATAGAAATTCATTTATTCATGCAATTCAATGTCGTTGACTATGGATCGCAAAATTTTTCGTGGAAAGCTAAAGATTAATACCAAGCCTTTTACTCTACCTTTACAAATACTCTTCTCTCGCAAGGAAAATCCAAGAATCCGCGTAAAACCCGCAATAGATTGTCCACTTCGATGCATATGTGAATGCTAAGCAAAATTAGGTAACCGTTCTCCGAAATTATTTTTGGTTTACCCATCTTATAGTAATCCATTCTCTACGCTCCTTTCCAAGCTCTGAAGTGGGCCGCCTTCCGCAATCATCTTAATCGAAATACCACTAAATGAATAAACATCACTTTTGGCTATGAGTTGGTTGGTTTTCGATACTCCAGACCTAAATAACCCGTTGTTCCTTTCACTTGTAGAAATATGTGTTGTGCCACTATTTTCGAAGCAAGGTGAGACAAGCCGAAGTCCGCTACTTTGGCCTTGAAATTTTCCGTCAATAAAATGTCGGAGGATTTAATGTCTCTCAGGATTATTAGCTAGTCCGCAAGGAATAAATTGAAGGTCGGTTTTCAAATTATTTTGCTTAAATCTTATGAAATTCTGAAGCATGCAACATTAGGTATAGGCATGATAAAATTTTAGGGATACTTAATCAATGAAATTGAGTCCGCACACATCCCCATCCCCATCCCGTGAAGCTTATTTCTCGCTCTATGCACACATCCCATCCCCACGGTGAGTTTCTATTTCCCTGCCTATGCACCATAAATGTTTAGAAAGTAAATGCCCACCCTTAGATGATGTAGTACTTTAATCTTATGGTGGACATTTACTTTCCCCAAACATTTATAGGTAACAACCGAGAAATAAACTTCGCCCATCCCCATCTCCATATGAGACAAGATGTTAGTGTCGGGAGCGAAATCCAAAGTATATAGGTCATAGCGTTGTCAAATTTCAATATATTACAGCTTTTTAATAGAATGTGTTTATATCAATTTTTTTTAATAATATGTGTTTATATCAAAATTTTCCATACGACGTATTTGTATTTAATTAACCTATTTTTATTTATAAAAAAATATCTTTTGGAAATCTATATATCATATTTAATTGAAGGTGTTTACTTTTGAATCATTCCACCCTCACCATAGTCGAATCTTTTTATTTTCCTCGTCGTTAATTCAAGTAAACAATCGTTACATTTGTGAGAATAATCTAGAAATAGATTTAGTTTTGGTTTGTTGAACGAGAGTGTGCATTTAGGAAATCGTCCCATCTATTCGTGTTTGTTTCCTTCTTCAGGAAGATTAGGTGAGTGAGTTTCCTATATAAGTGTGATGTAATTGAGCAAGTGAATTCATTGAGGCCGTGTGAGCTTTGTCTCACGTTTTTGTGTGATTCGCTCGTGTATTTGTTTTCTTAATTTGGTATCAGAAAGGCAGGTTTGTTTGGGTACGGATAGAGCTTTGGCTCATCCGCTTTCATAACCCACGAGAGGTGTTGTGTGCCTCCTCCAAATACAAGAGTGTGCCATCTCAGGCCGTATTTAAAATTTGCATTTGTGCAATTCGTTAATTCAAACATCCAAGAATTCGTTAATTCAGCACGTATCCAAGAATTCGTTGTTTAAATTTGGCATCGGCGTGCAGCAAATGATTGTCGCTCCCTCAACGGATACGCTTTGTCGCTTCATTTGTTTTGTGCGTTGCCGGGAGTGGCCGAGCCGAAAGCGTGGAGTGGTTGCCGAGCCGACAACGACTGTGAGGTTCCCGCCAAATCGTACAAGCGCGTTAAACTAAGTGAACGCTACATATATTAACATTGGTTAACAATACAGTTGTGTGAGATATCTATTTAAGTTTTTTTTTGATTAATTCGCACGTGCGTAACTACAATATATTTTTTCTCCAATCGCCGAAAGAAGTTAAGGTGAAATCATGTTTTTAATTCAAACATGAATAATATCATTGTTATGAAAATGTGAAAGCCATATGATATAACGTGAAAGGCATTTTTATGAAAACGTGAAAGCCATATGAAAAAACGTGAATGGTGGAAAAAGTGAAAGCCATATGGTATTTTTTTTATAAGGTGAAAACTTTGGTTACCTCGCTACATTGAAGTTAAAGTGAAAAACTTTGATTACATAACTTTTGTTGAAGTTAAGGTGAAAATTTTGTTTAGTTTTAATTAAAAAAAAATATTTTTTTTAAAGGATATTTTTTTTTTTTGAAGCTCCTGTCTTGCGTTTATTTGAAAATTAATTTGTCCTTGTGGGCTTTAAGACCACGTGTTAGAAGTCAAGTCATTATCGCTGAAATGGTGGCTAATCCACTTGCCGACTCCTATTTAAATGAGTCTTCAAAACTCGATGGAGAAAATATGTAAACTGAAATTTAAGCTCATAATAGTACCGGAGGCATACAATCTCTCTGACGATTGTCAAAGGTGACGAGCCCAAGCCTCAACCTCCCGCCGCCACTCAAGATTGGGAGAAGCGTGAAATGAAAGCAAGGGTGTTGCCACGCATGTAAGTGAAGGACAATATTATTCCTCACATTCCGGACCGTGAAACTTCAAAGGCGACATGGGACACTCTCAAAGGTTTGTATGAAACTACTAATGCAAACCGTATTTTATTTTTAAAACAAAGCTGCTATCTATCAAAATGGATGCCAATGAAAGCATTAGCAACTTTGTGTCCCGAATTAAAGACTTGAGTGATAAGCTTGGTGATATTGGTGAAAAGGTGTCTAGTACGTAATTTGGTCACCGTTGCTTTGAAGGGGTTAGTCCCGTACTATATAAAGTCTATTTCAGCTCTCCTCAATAGACCCTGTCTCTCCTACATTTGAAGAATTGGCTGGAATTCTTCTTCAAGAAGAAGAGCGCATGAAAAATTTCTAACCGGGAGTCAAATGGTTCCGATTTCATTGAATCGCAAGAGGCAAAAGACCATTCCGAGGGAGACCACATGGGACATGAACAAATGAGTACGGCTTCAAGCAAAACGTAAAGGTATGGCACCTCCCGATTCTTATGTTAAGAAGAACATTGAATGTGATTATTGTGGAAAACCCGGACATCCGGGCTAAAGATTGCTATAGGAGAAAGAATAATGAATCAAATCAAAGACATAGAAGGCATAATGGAAATTATATAAACAGACACCTCAAAGAACGATGGATTTAAAAATCTTAATTTATTTCTTCGATGCCGTATCATACCGCCGTAAACCGATGATGAGAATGCATGGTTCATCGATTCGGGTGCACTCCGCGACACATGACTTGTAATAAAGAATGGTATGATAAATATTATGAGAAATCTGATGGTACACACATTTACCTAGAGATGACAGGTCACTTAAACTTCAAGGCTATGGCATAATAAATGTGTACTTACCTAATTGACAAATGCTATACATTCATAATGTGATGTATGTACCGCCTCAAAAAGAATTTGATATCTCGCTTTCCACTATCACTGATAATCATTTAAAAGTTGATTTGGTAAAGTGTATTGTGAAAGATAGTTCGTGACCACTATGTGGTCGTTTTGCCAGGTACCAGGGTTGGAGGATTATACATATCGGATGTGACAAGAAGCGCCATGTTGTATCGACATCCAAAGAGACATCGACAACAGAATTATGGCATCACAGTATGGTCACCTAAATAGCAATGATTTATCGTTGTTGCAAAAAGAAAATCAAATTGGCCAAGGTCTCCCGTTATGAAGTGTGAACATTTACCATGTATTTTCAGGTAATCTGGTAAGCAAAGATGTAGAAGAGTTTCCGCTTATACTGAGAAACTTAAAGTATGATATACTTGAATTAATTCACACTGATGTATGTGGACCTATGCAAACTAGGTCTCTTGGTGGTACTTCATACTTTGTTATTTTTATCGATGATAGATCTAGGTATACCTGGGTCTATTTCATTAGAAGGAAAAGTGACATATTTGAGTATTTTAAAGAGTTTCAAACTATGGTCAAAAAAACAAACAGAAAGTGCATTAAAATACTCGTGATTCGATCAAGGGGGTGAATATAAGTTGGGTCTGTGTAGCATTAGAAATGGAAACTAATTGCAGGCCATCTTGAAACTAATTAGAAACTAGTACGTGAAATGGAAATTGTAGCACAAGAAATGGAAATTAATTTTGAGTATAGAAATTTTTTAATTTGATTGTTAATAGAAATAGAAACTAATTGCAAGGCAGCTTGAAACTAATTGGAAACTATTACGTGAAATGGAAATTGCAGCACACGAAATGGAAATTAATTTTGAGGATATAAATTTTTTAATTGGATTGTTTTCTTTAATAGTTTAAAAAGCTAAAAAGCTTAGAGAATCAGGAAAGAAAATCTTGAATTTGAAATTTTGAAGTATAAAGTCATAGTAAAAGTCTATAATTTCCAGTTTGCCCAGAAGTATAAAAAAGAAGTTGAAGCAGGGCGCAATTATTGAATGATTGTGCTGGAATACCCCCTAGCAGCGTAGCCAAAGAAAAATGCTTGTGATTAGTGGTTTGCCCTTTGACTGTTTATTGCACATGAAAATGGGCCGGTTGTGGGGCCTAACATAATTAGGCTAGCTGTAATGTTTCTAGCACTTAATGGAAGCACATTGAAGAAGAATTGATAGTGTCCACTTGGCAATCTTAGTTCCCATGATTTGAAATGGCACATAGTTTTTGCACCGACCTCTTCTTACACTGTGGTTTCATATTACGAGTGGCTTTTAGAATTAGTTCATTGATGGAATCAAAATTATCACTTTGCTGGGATAGCCAAGTAAAAAATTATGAAAATTAACACTGCCATTTTTTATATAGATTGTTTAGAAATTCTTGTTTTTTATATAGAATGTTTTTTGAATATTTATGTTTTAAATACATTTCTACTAGGACCATGTTATAAAAGTCTTCATTTGTTCAAATAATCACAAATGGCGATCTTTTCTCATTTTATATTGGGTTGCAAAGGGAACCAGAGCACGTGGGATGGGATGAAAGCATTGATCTTGCCAAGAGATTATTCAAAGAACCATTTCGTAGCTAATTCTGCTTGAATAGAAATTCAAGGATGGAATTTTATCAAATTTGTAATATTTGAAATGAAGCATAAATGAGTATTTCACAATGTGTTTGGGAATGAGTATTTCAAATTTTCTACGGACCAGTTTAAGAAATAAAAAACAGTGTTGTAACTAATTCTTCATCTCGTCATCCATTTCCGTTTACATCCACATTTTTATCAATAATCATTTATTTATGTTACTAAATAATAATTTATTTATGTTATTAAATATAGGATATTAGGCTTTATATGTAGAATATTAATAGGAGGAGCAAGTCACAGGGATCACTAAATTCTTTTCATATGCAATTCTTCATTTCAAAATGAATGTTTTTTTGTATTTTATTAATTTCCGGCCACATGATGAAATAATATTAAATCAAAACATAATTATACATTGCAAGAGAAATCAATTTCAGAGTCAGTCGCACTTGAAATTATTATATAATCTTTATCACTATGTTATTATCATCACGGTTGCAAGTTGGTAATATATATATATATATATATATATATATATATATATAATTTAAGTTTTGTAATTTGTTTTATACAAATTTTATATAATACATTATTTTAAAATTTAAAATTTGAAGAGTTTTTGTTGCCTTACAGTTTGATTTGGTAAATTTTTTAATAGTAAACAAATAAAATAAATTTGAGATAAAATAGCCAATCTATCATTTATAGTGCTTTTGCCAATTATATATATATATATATATATATATATATATATATATATATATAACCAATCTAGATCTATCTTAACTTTAATATACTAAAGGATACGGGGGATCAAATCTCTTGATGTGCAAATCTCTTTTAAAGTGAAAATTTTTGTTTTGGTCCCTTAATTTACCTCAATATAGTCAATACAATCCAACTATGCATGAGCCCCATCCTAATTGTAATAATAATTGGACCAAGTAAACCAATTTTTATAGTCAAGCCCTATGCAATATAGTTAATGTTGGTAAATATTATTTAAAATAAAATATATATTATAAAAGATTATTTTTATGTTAGGAAAAAAACTAATCATGACCCTACTTTACCAACCAACTAAATACTATTAACAAGTAAAGTAAACCTGTTATATGAAGGGGTTTCATTAAAATTGTTCCTTAACATAATTCTTTTTTTTTTCCCAATCTTGAAATGCTTGCCATATTTTAAATATTTAATTGCTTCAAAACATTTTCAAATAACACAAATGCAAAATAATTCCATTTTTTTTTCCAATCTTGAAATGCTTGCGATATTTTAAATATTTAATTGCTTCAAACATTTTCAAATAACACAAATAATTCCATTATGCAACAACTCAAGCATGCTATTGTCACTAGAGAAATACAATATGAGACACTAGAAAATTAGGAATTGGCATTGAAATACCAAGAGTGCCTGCAAAGTTGAGTTGAGTTTTTGGTAGAATGTTGAGAATTTTATAAATAGTTGTTTTCCACCATAAACATCCATACCAAGCTCTTTGTTTTCTATCTGCATAACTTTGATAGCCTATTACAACTACAATATAGCTTTCATAACCTATTACAATTTAACATTATGGAAATTTTGGTGATAATTCATTCAGGATGTTGTATGCTCAACCAGAAGACAAAATTTCTACTTCAAGCACAACAATAAAAGACAAATCTTCTCAAATCTTGACAAGATGAACTATCTTCGGTGTATCTTTGCACCTTTAGAGACAACTGCTAGTAAAGTATTTATTATAAAGTTATAATATGTATATAAGTTTTCGACTCCAGTGGTTTTTAATAAATATTAAAATAATAAAAAATTATCAATTAAATAATTAAAAGTAAGATTTTTTAATTAATTAAACTAATTAACTTAATTATTTAAATTAATTAAATAATTATATTTATATATTTTAAATTAATTTAATTTATAAAATAAAGTAATTACATTTTTTATATATTTTAAGTTTAAGAGATAAAATTTGATTAAGTCTAATTTTGGAAACGTAAGTCTAAATGTGGTCCAAAAGAAGTGAAAATTAAACTATTGGAAAGTTGGTGTGTTTATGTGGTCCAAAAGAAGTGAAAATTAAACTATTGGAAAGTTGGTGTGGAAACACACACGATGACGCAGCCAAAATGAAAATCTAAGAAAATTTAAAATTTTTCAAAATGAGCAAAATTAGAGTATTAAAGGAGTGATTTGACCAAAATTTATATGGAGTGTCCCATAATAAGTTGAAAAATTATGGGGATGTTGTGGCCACAACAAAATCCCAACACTTATGTATCTCTTCTAGGATGAATATTTATCTTTGCATTACCTTGAACACTTAGATTTACAAACTATTGATAATGAAACTGATGTTCCAATCTAAGATTTTGTAAGGTGCACTTACAAGTAGAATCCTTAGATGGAGCAATAAATAGTATTATATAGCACACATAGAAAAGATATGAAAGTGAAAAAAGGTAGTGGGAAGAACAACAATATGCACTTTTTAAAGATACCACAAAAATAATTACAATCCAACTTTTTCTCTATTTCATATTTATACTCAAGATTCAATTACAAGCTAGTTGCAATTGTCTAACTACCTTGGTTGATAACCCCATTGCGTGATCAATTGACAAAACGTATCTGATTGGATAATTGTTTGCTCATTTTCTTAGTGGGCTTTTAGGTCTAGTTGATTTTTGGGTCTATTTGACAAAGTTGACTATTCCTTCGAATAAACTTCTTCCCAAAATTGGATTTCTTCCATAATGATGGCATATGAAATTAGATTGGTTTTAGAGGCTATACATTCATCTTCATCTAAACCTAGGAATTCCCACAAAGTAGTTTTAAGCGAAGCTCTTCCTCAATTAACATAAACAATATTTATGGAAGTTTTGAATAAAAGAATGCAACAAGCCCATTTAGTTAATAAATCCAAAATTCTTTGGATCTCTTAGCTGAAGCAACAATGGTTGGTGCATTGAAATAGAAAAAGAGAAACCATGCTCTACTCATGCTCAATAATTCACATGAGAAAATCAAAATGTTGTGTTTTTCACAACAAACAACAAAACCATTAATATGTTTAATATAAAAGTAAAATATGATCTTGTTTTGTATTTTGATTAACCACTTATATGTGATAACCCAATTCATCAATTAAATATTTATAATTATTTGTACCATATACATTATTGTCTTCATATAAAAAAATCTTCATTCAACCACATTTTCTTAATAACAAATATTACTTTATAACTCTAAATCTATGAAGTATCAAAAATAATTATTTTAAATACAATTTTTACCAATTTTATATTAAAA
This sequence comes from Pinus albicaulis, assembly GCA_034641835.2. NCBI lineage: Eukaryota > Viridiplantae > Streptophyta > Pinopsida > Pinales > Pinaceae > Pinus > Pinus albicaulis. The sequence continues at coordinate 79,197,406 of CM076581.1, read as the reverse complement.
AAAATAAATATTTTACATTTTAATAAAATTAAAATCAATCTATTTTTAATAATTAACCAATAAACCCATATAATAACTCAATTCATCAATTAGAAATTTATAATTATTTGTACCATATACATCATTGTCTTCACCCAAAAAAATCTTCATTCAACCACATTTTAATAATAACCAGCATTACTTTATAACTTTAAGTCTATAAAGTATCGAAAATAATTATTTTAAAATAGAATTTTCACAAATTTTATATTTAAAAAATAAATATTTCACATTTTAATAAAATTAAAATCAATCTACTTTTAATAATTAACAAATAAACTGATAGTGTACATTTGAACTATTTTTATTTTACTTATTTTAGTTTAACAATACCTAAAAAGAATAGGCATAGTTAGATCCAAATGTCGTGATCTTATATAAAAAAAGGAAAAAAACAGATCACAAGGTTGCCTTGAGCTGTCATAATCAATGCATGATGGCGACCTTTCGCCACACAATTGCCACATTTAACAATAATTCGAAACTCCCACAGTCAACGGGAATTTCGAAAACTCTCTAGAATCTCAAGCTATATATTGGCAGGTATGTAGATTCCATCATCTTGATAAAATAATATTTTTTTATGAATGTTAGTAGAATATTGAGTGATAAAATATTGATTTATTGTTATAAAAATATATTAAAACATAAATATGATGCAATCCAATCTCTAAAACATTCTTCCTAATTAATAATAGATTATAAGCCATACTAACATCATAATTGGATTATTCTTTTAATGTGCAGTTGCATAAACATAATAAAATTTCTTACCAAAACATTAAATAATAAAATAATTATTTTATTAATTTTATGTAAATAAAAATGTATTATTAAAATAAATATCTTGAAATACATTTAAAGAAAATTCTTGATAGTGAATGAAAGATCTCAAGTAAATAAAAATAAAAAAATCATTAGGAATCCTCAACCAAAACATTTAAAGGGCAAAATGTTCGCTTCATTAATGTTACGTGAATAATATATAAATAGGAAAATATTCACTTATTAACCAAATGTGAATAAAAATATATTAATTTGAAATACTTTTATAAATAATTTAAATAGTCAATAAAAGATCTCAACTATATATAATGAATGGATTTGATTTTTGTTGTAATAAAAACAAAATAGAAACCTTCATGGAGCTGCGAATGGTGGCGCTTTGGATGATTCGTCGGTGTTACAATTGTCGTCTTTTGGTTATGGCGTGGTAGGAAACATGTAAGAGGATTTGAGTTTTACTTAACATTTTTTTTTGTTATAAATGCATGCTTGTTGTCTCGCTGTAATGGGGTGGTGTGTTGGAGAATGCATTAGGGAAACATGTAAGAGGACTTGACACCTAACTTTTTTTCTCGTTATAAATGCATGTTTGTTGTCTGGTTGTAATGGGGTGGTGTGTTCGAAAATGCAGTAGGGAAGTTATTAATTCAATTTCTCTTTAATACTAATAATTTTTGTGAATTTTATTTATTCTCTTATATCATTTTTATTAGATATTTTTCATCAAATAATTATCAAGAAAAAAACAGTAAAGATAGTGGACACATAAATTAGGTTCCAAGTCAAGGCAAACCCCCTCCAAAGGGGAAACCTAGAAAAAATCTTCTCTTCTTATAGAATATGGTTAAAATTAGAAAATCAAGGCCCAAGACATAAGACCAAAGCCTCCTCTAGCACCAAGTCGGCCCTCCAAGAAGACCTTCCAATTAGGTCAAATCCAAACCAAGTCAACGAGAGACAAATTCTTCTAGAACTACACCAAACTGAGGATTTCAGCCCCCAACAATAAGATTTCAAACATGTAGCTGTTTTGCAACATTGTCTCCTATTTCAACTTAGTGTCCTCGCACGTGAGAGAAAACTAGGTCAATTCTTGACCAAAACTTCAATTTCCCTTCCTTCCAATGTCTTCTTCCTTCTTCCTTGTTTTTCTTGACTTTCTTATTAAAATTCGCACTTCAAGTTGAGCTTCGTGATAGCAGATCGAATTGGTGAGCAAATAAGGTCGAACAACTTCTATCTATACTATTCGGGGTGGGTCAAATACCCCTTTCTGGGCCGATTTATCTCCTGCAGGGCTAACTAGAGCTAGGAGGCTTATTTTGACTTCTTTGACTCAAAATAAATTATTTTACAAGGTACATCTTTCCTAAATGGGTCTTATAAATGTTGACACTCTTGACTCATGAAAATAATTCCTATGACCTAACCAACCTTAGAAGCATGAAGAACATGCTTTTACCTCGAAGATCATCAACAAGAAGCAGAAATCTAATGCTTTAAAATAGTTTTTTTTTTTTTTTGTTACATATGTTATACATACTCACATGAGTACAATATAAATTATGACGACGAAAATTAGTTACATTTTCCAACACTCCCTCTTAACTAGGAAGGTATTCATAATTGTACGCCTAGTACAACATCATTCTCAAACTGTAGATTTCTCATAAGAAGAATCAGATTGATAATCCATCTTTAAGCATCAACATTATGACCACCATTGTCAACATTGTAACACCTTAACTTTGAAAATATTTTTCATACACAATAGCATAATGCTGGGAGGTTTTACGTGAGATACCACACTGTCTCTACAAGGAACTTAACCCATTCAAATGTTCACTAGGTATGCCCTTTTAGGACTATTCTTATCTTGGATTCCAAATCCTCAAATAATATTGGTCCTCTTCGACCACTATTGTCTTGGATACATGTCCAATCATCAAAGGGTGTCGTTCCACCTCCTATCTTGGATTTCGTATCCTCAAGGAAGTCACAAATGCTTATCCAATCCTCCATCCACCATTGTCTTTGCATGGCCTTCACTTAGACTTATGGTTGTTAGTGTTGGTCAAGTGCATGACACATGAAGGAGAGAATATAAACATGATGTTCAACATCACTCCTTCTCAACAATAGAGTAGATCGCCATCCTTTTCATTTTTACGAGGGAATAGATCCCTTCTCCTATATAATGAGACTCCTTTACTCCATCGCAAATATAGAGGAGATTCCTCCACTTCCTTTCAATTGAGAATCCATAACCACAAGCTCTCTAGTTTTTTTTCATAAATGCACCTGCTACCAATACTTCATATTTGTATGGCTCCCTCTTTCCATTTATATCTCATCATATTGATCTTCTTTCATTTTTGGATATTATGGAACCATCTTCTTCCTATAATCCAGTGACATGATTTGGGCCATCAACTTAGCACATCACTTTCCTCTAATCTTCATGAAGGTGTTATATTGAAACTTGTCAAACTTCAAGCTAGTCACAACTTCCTCGTGAAAGTGATCTTAGTTGATGAACATTGGGTTATTTATTTCACTACTACCTTTCAATATAAGATGATGATATGAACACCTTGACTGAATAACCTTCCAAGGATTGTCAAGATCATATACTCAATTCATATGTTTGTTGAATTAGTTCTACACCCACATTTGAACTTGCCTGAAATATCATTATGCATTCCTGCAATATCCTACGAGGTAGTAATACAATATGTTACCAACATAACGAATGTCGAATATTTTAAATATTAGACTTACTTTTTCGTGATGTGCCTTCTTATCAAAGCATAATTTCACTTGAGTTCTTCAAGATCAACATCCTTTTGCATGATATATATCCATATGCATATTTATTTTTTCATTCACCATGGTGCCCATGGATCGAGCTTGATTACCAAGCTGTAATACCTTCCTTGGAGTTGTCATGTTAAATCCATTTCTTTCTTCGAGACACTATACTTAATGTTGATGAACATTGTTATATTCCATGCAATTTGTTTTTGAGAGATTCTTGATCTCCATTCATGCAAAAGTATGTTAAATTTATTCTTTCAAGCATTATGCACCCATATGGAAGACTTACCAAGTAAATTCATAACTGACCCTTCCTCCATGGTTCTTGTAGATATGAACCATGCTCTAGGGAAGAATATACATGCCTTTGTTTTCATATAATAATCTAGCCATATTTTGAATGGTCTTGCTTCTTTATACTTATCAAAGATAGGTTTCCTTTTCTAATAAGAGAAAGACTTATAGTATGTCTTTCATACTATTACTTTACCATTAGCATTCATTCATCCTTTAGGCACATTTATTCCAAAAAAGATGGAATATACTAGTCATAGTGCTAGTTCCAATAATATTCCATAATGATGGTTCTTATAGGATCTTGAGGATCCTTATTTGCAAAATGACTACCTCTAACATGATGTTAGAAAATAATTGGATGAACTAATATATGCAGCATGGTTCCAAACTTCTTACTTTCATTAAACTAGATGATATTTCCAAAAGAAAATTAAGCAAGTAGATTCTAATATTTCTACTATCATGTGCTTCTATCTAATATGCCATGCTTTTTACAAAATCAAGACACCTTTAGAGTATACAATAATTCATTCTAGTATACTTTCTACTCAAATAAAATAAATACAAAAATTCATAAAGAACTTGAAAGGGATGAAACTTTCTTCAATAATAAACGTCCTTATGATCTTCTCCTTTTGTCTTCTTCTCAGGTTCTTCCCTTTCCTCATCTATGTGAGCTTCACTTGTTTGTTTCCTTTTGTTGTTCACTTTGATGTTTGGACAATCCCCTTTGTAGTTTCAATACTCATTGCGTCCAAAGAATTGAATTTTAGACATGCCTGTCTTCTTCTTGGACTTTCCAAACTCCCTGTTCTTCAACTTCTTCATTCTTGCAATGAAGGCTTGATATCTTTCATTTTCCTTGACTCTATATTCTTCTAAGATACATTTAGCCCATAATTCATAAAAGGGTTTATTATATTCCATTAAGTAGACGCTAGTTGCAAAACTACTCCAATTGGGTTGCAAAGAATTCGATACACACATAGTCATTTCAAAATAAAAAACAACCTCCCTAAGCCCTTGCAATTAATCCCTTATTTGATGTATCTTGATCATACAGATGGCCATGTATTCATCCTTATATTTCCTTATTATATATAGTATTTCTCAAGGAAACCTTTTGACTTGATGTACTTATAGAGCACAACTTTACTAACTTATCATACATAGCCTTAGATGTATTCAAATAAAAAACAAAGGGAACAAGATAATATTTTAATGATTCCACAATGATTATTTGCACTCTCACTTCTCCCTTTTATAATTTTCTAGTTATTGATTCTTATCTTTTCTTGGTTTAATAACTTCACTGAGAACATACTCCATGAATTCATTTTCTATGAGTACCAATTCAATTATTTTCTTCTATGCTATGAAATTTGTTGATCCAACAAGCTTGTTGAGTCTCCTTTCAAAATGAAGTGATATTATCTATAGATTGAGACATATAAAATGGTATAATACTTACTTCTCAGCCAAGAGTCCTTCGTCTAGATGATATCTCCAACTATCTTGAAGTTTTCAAGACCTCCAAGGAGATTTCAATATTCCCTAAATGTCTTATAGGATGCCTTCAACAATAAGTTCTTTCAAACAACTCCAAAGAGTGAATGGTGATCTCAAGACTCCTTGTTGCTTCCTTCCTTTATCAAGATGATGGAGTATACTAGAGAATTTCCAATGAGAAATTCATGATGAGGTATTCTTCAGTGTATTAATCCTCCTTCTAGATGATACGTCTTCTACTTCTTTTCTCGTGTCCTTCTACAAATGATTACCCTTGAAA